>VDFB02281912.1:0-17397 GCA_007258455.2 Sequoia sempervirens
CTTTGTGAGAAAGAAATATCAAGGGGTATTTTGGTTTGGCCTATAAAAGGTTTAGCTTCAATAAACATCATTCTAATTGTTTTGTCTTCATTGTCATCTTTTGCATTTTCATCATTTTTGTCAACATTCATCACATCACTCTTTGTGTCACTAGCTTTGACAAATGAAATGGTATGTTTCAGCATGGGATCGGTAAATATTTGTAAGTTTTGGTTAGTAGGTCGAGCTACAGAACTATTACCTTGATCATTCACACCTTCGATTTGAAGTTGATTAGAATCAATGAGGTCTTGCACAAGATGTTTAAGACACTTACAATATTTCGTATCATGTCCATTTTGTTGGTGGAAATGGCAATAAGCATTTGATCTATAGTTTGATGGTAATGGTTTATTACATTGAAGAGCTTTGACAGGAGGTAAGGAAATCATATTCTTGTTCACGAGCTGCAACATGATATTATGAAGGGCATTGGGTAGAGGGGTAAATTTTATATTCCTATCCCCAAAGGAAAAATGATTTGTCATCTTTATAACAACCACTTGGTTATTAGCTTGTTGATTTGGTTGAGGGGAATTAATTTGGAAAGAGCCCCTATTTTGTTTCTTGTAAGGTTGGTAATTATTTTGAGGCACAGATTTAGACTTTTCAGGACAACTAGGGGGTTTTTCACATCATGACTACTAATCGAATTATGCCAGTGATGAAGGGTTATGCATAACTGTGTGAAGGATGGGAATTTCAATATCTCGAGTTTGGTTTGGATTTTTTTTTGTAAATTGGCAATAAGAATTCGTTGAAGGTCGGCATCAAGAATCTTAATATTTATTTGTGAATAAAGCATTTCATATTGTACTATGAAATAAGTGGTTTTCTCATCGTCCTTTTGTTTACACATGTCATTAAATCAAATAGGGTCATCTTGGGACCCATGTGAATGTGGAAGTGGTTGTAAAATGCATCAATAGGCTCATTGAATGAACCAATTGAATTATTTAGCAAGGAGAAAAATCACTCTAATGTAGTATCCTTTAAGGATCTAGGGAAGAGTTTAGCCAAGAGTTTGTCTTCAAAGATGAAGTCACTACATAGGGTTGTATGAGAAGAAACATGGCTAATAGGATCTCCTTTTTGGCCATATTTCTTGAATCTAGGAAATTCTATACCTTGTGGCATTTTTGTTCTCAATATCTCCAGGGATAACGGGCTGGTTTTGATATATTGTGAAGGTTGACCATTGTTTTTTTGATTTAGGATGGTAATTTGTTGTTGAAGGGTTGACATGTTTTGCAAAAGTGTGTTAATGATGGGATCATTGTTGGTATTGTAATATGGCAGGGAGTAAGGTGGAGTGATGTATGTATGTGGAGGGCAAGTGAATTGTAAATTTGTGAGGGAGGATGGTTGAGGAGATATGGTATTTGAATGCACAAAGCTAGAAGGATTCCCTATGGAAATACCTAAGGAAGTGGTGACATTTCTAGTAGGCTAAATGGTTGTGGTGACATGAGTACTAGCATATGTAGGAATAGAGATGGGTATTGTAGGAGGAATTGAAATTCCACCTTAGCTTTGGGTATACCCCAAAGCTTGAGTACAACTAGTTATGGTAGGGATGGTATTGTTAATATCACACATTGATTGTAGGTAAGAAAGTCATGGGAAATGAGGTATGCATGTTATAATATATAGGGGGTTGATTATCAACACTATTAGAAAGAAAGTTAGAAAACCCAAGATCCATGATGAATTGTGTATCATGAGATGACTTGAGTCTCGACCTACGTCTCATTTAATATCATTTCTATGCAAAACAAAGTTTTATGATGTTTTATTTGTTCCTACTCTATATTTTATATATTTGTATAAGGATTTGATCTATAGGGTCCATCATCTACATTTTACAGTCCAAATTATAAGGACCAAGATGTAAGATTCCATGCCCAAATAAAGAACATAAATATATTTCTTTACACTCAAATTTAAATATTACATAGAAGTGAAAGTAGATTTCATAAATGAGACCTTACTGTAGAGGTCTTTCAACCTCAAGGGTTTGATCCCACAGATCTTTATGAATGGAACCCAAATAAAATTAATGCCCCTAGAAGACAACATATAGCATAATTAAATGGGCACACCCAATGCCATCACCTAATCTATAGAGAACTCAAGAGAATAGGAAGCATTGAAGGCAATAATAGTTGTGTGCATAAATAAAAAGATGGAATTACACAACAGTAATGGAAATATAAAACTTGTCTGATAGGAGGATAGTAGTCATGTTGTTGTGTAGATAAACACAAACTAGGAGTCCATGTGGTGATATGAACCATTCACACCCAAACACATAATTGATCAAAGAGACACCCATCCAGCATACCAATTGTCATGTATTTAGAATAGACCTCCTCACTAGATGAGGCGATTACAATCTTCAACCTGATAGAAGACATTATATGCACCCTTATAGTGGCGCATTCCCCTTAATGAGTCCTTGGTGATTCCTCAAGTAATGTATGCTTCTTCAAATTGTGAATGATGCAATGGATAATTCCCCTATTGTTGATTCTAGTGTTGCCTCCACCTATGGATATAACAAATGATTAGGACGATGATGGAAAAATATTTCAAAGAAGAAACACATAGCTTCAAGGTGGGGTGGTTCATCCCACCTTAAAGTGATCAATGGAGATTTTTTTCTCTTGTAGACTCACCAGCATATGTGTCCAACTTCGATGATACCAAATTTAGTAAAACTAATAAAATTTATATGGATACTTTGGTACCCACCCAATTGGGTCGGCTAGAGTTTTAAATTTTTTAATTATTATTATTAAATAATTTAAATTTATTTTATTTATTATTATTTAAAAATTATTAATATTATTTTAAATATTTATTAAATTCATATTAGTGTTTAAAAACATTGTTACCTTCCAATTTGAAATTAGCTCTTGATTGAGGATGGGGACATGTCAGTTCTCCTTGCCCAGATGTTGCTTGTCCTCAAGCAACTTCAGTTTTAAATGCATAAAGACCTTTGCTCCTCCCCACAACCTCTCCATCTTCTTGGCTGAAACTTCCTTAGGTTTGCCTTTGAGAGACCTCGAAGGATGGCCTCTTTCCCATTAGATTTAAACTTTAGCTCCCTGGTTTGGTGGTTGGTTGTGTGCTCCCCAAGCAAATTGATGGCTACAACGTAGAAGTCATCTTGCACCTAATGTCCCCCTAGGATCAACTCTAGCTGCTAAATACAATGGGTGCATGAAAGAGTGTAACCTCCTGCAACTGATACATTGAACCCCTCAAATTCTTCAATCTGTAGACCTATCTTGGCCACTATCCCCTCGTCGATGAAATTATGGGTGGCTCCACTATTTATTAATAATGTTACCCTTTTTCCTTGTAATTCCCCTCTAATACGAAGAGAGTGATACATAGGTGCTCCTTAAAGTGTTGTAAGAGTGCCCCCAAACATCCTCCCTCCAATGTATCCATGTGCACATCCTTATTACCAATGTCCTCGAGATCACCTTCTCCTCCCTCAATTTCATCATCAGAGACTACCTCAATATAGTTGATGTGTCCTTTCCCCAAACACTTGTGACCTGGTGTGCAAGGCTCCTTACACGTGAAGCGTAACTTTTTCCTTTGGAGCTTGTTCTTAGAAACGTCCATCCTATTAGACCTTGGTGGTAGATTCATTGATTGAGGAGTCATCTCATGTGGTGGCTTCTTTTACTGCATTATTGGTGCATTCTTGAGCATAAACTTATTCTTCATGGTGGATTCCTCAAGGCTTAAGGCTCTTCAAATAGCCTCCTCTAAAGACATTAGTTCTAAAGCCCTCATCAAACCATAGAAAGACTTTGATAGCCCTTCAATGAAGAAGAACATGAGTCTCCTATCTATCGCATCAGGAATCATAATAGCAAGCCTTTGAAATTCTGCAATATAATCATCCATTGTCCCATGTTGCCTTAGTCATGTCAATTCCCTGAAGTATACCTCTAAATCTCTTCTATCAAACCTTTCTACGATATTTTGTATGAAATCAACATATGTAGTAACAAGATTAAACCCTTTGTGTCATGATGCCATGATGCCACCATTCATGAGCTACACCTTCCAAATGTTGAATGGTAAACTTGATTGCTTCATCTTCAATCATTGGGCTGAGTGAAAAGTATGTATCAAATCTTTTGTACCCAAGCTCGTGTCATAACCTTCCCCAAACCATCAAAAGTTGGGAGAGTCAACTTGGTCACCCTATGTTGCAAATATCCATTGGAATAGTGTACTAGTTGTCTTACTTTTTATCCACTCCTTGCAATATGAAATTGTATAAATGGGATTTCAATCCTCACATCTGAATCAAGTTGAGCATAGGCATCTATGCTTGAATTGACATCACCTCCAACATGATTCAACTTCTTTTCTTCATTTGTAGATCATTTTTTGGGCAAGAATGATGGTTGTTTGGGTTGTGTAGCCCTACTGTTATGAATTTAAAGTCCATTCTAATTAGAATGACTTCCTTTTGGACTATTATTTAGTGCAGAACTGAGGATATTATTCATATTATTCATGGTCTGCATCAATTCACATTCATCATCTACATTGTTTTCTCTTGTTGTTTGGCCATTTACTCCTTCATTTGAGCCATGAACCTCAAGAAATTTTCCCATTGATCACCCCTATCAAACATCTTCTTACCTTTTCCTCCTATTCCAGATGTCACAGCTTCTGCTTTCTTCCTTTCCCTCTCAATAGCACACTAATCCCTTTGTCTCAGTTACATAAAATACCCTCAAGCTATCAAGAAAATTGGCTATGATACCACTGTAAGATGTCAAGCCCAAATAAAGAAAAAATATATATTTCTTACACTCATATTTAAATATTACATAGAAATGAAAGTAGAATTCATAAATGAGACCTTACCATATTGGTCTTTCACCCTCAAGAGTTTGATCTCATAGATTTTTTTATGAATGGAACCCAAATAAAATCAATGCCCCTAGAAGTAAACAAATTGAATAATTAAATAGGCACACTCGTTGTCATCACCCGATCGATAGAGAACCAGGACAATAAGAAGCATTAAAGGCGATAATAGCTATGTGCACATAAATACAAATTTTCACTTCTAGATGGAATTACATAGCAGTAATGGAAATATGCAACTTGCCAAATAGGAGGATAGTAGTCATGTTGTTGCACAAATGAACATGAACCGAGAGTCCCACCCAGATACTTCATTGATCAGAGAGACACCCGACCAGTGTACCAATTTTAATGTATTCATAATAGAACTCCTCACTAGATGGAGGGATTACAATCTTTAGGAAGTACTCGATAGAAGGCATTATATGTTCCCTTGTATTGGCACATACCCCATAATGAGTCCCTAGTGATTCCTTAAGTCTCATATGCTTCTTTAGATTGTGAATGGTGTAATGGCTAAGTCCCCTTTTGTTGATTCCAATGTCGCCTCCATATATGGATATAGCAAATGATTAGGATGATGATGGTAGAAGAAATTTTAAAGAAGAAATGCACAACTTCAAGGCAAGGGGGTTCGTCCCACCTTGAAGTGATCCACTGAGATTTTTGTCTCTCGTAAACTCGCCAACATATGTTTCCAAATTCGATGATACCAACTTCAGTAAAACTAATAACATTTATAAAGATACTTTGGTGCCCACCCAACTGGGTCGGCCAGAGTTTTAAATAAATTTAAACATTATTATTTAATAATTTAAATTTATTTTATTTATTATTATTTAAAAAATTATTAATATATTATTAATTTAACATTATTTTAAATATTTATTAAATTTGAATTATTGTTTAAAAACATTATTTCCCTCCAATTTGAAATTAGCTCTCAATCGGGGACAGGGACATGACAAAAGATTGAGTGTTCAAGCTATAATATTCTATGAGGTTTGGTGTCCAATTCCAAGGATCAAGGGTCAAGGGTTGAGGGTGCAAGTTCTAAGGTATAAGATTGAATTAGCATTGTCTATGCCCTAAGATCAAGTGTTCACGATGGTGTAGCTAAGGCTCTAAGGATGGGTTCTAATGCCCATAATTAAAAGATTGTTGATATATGGTATGTATTTCTTTGTTGAGGGTGCACAATGCTACAAAACCGAGTCTAGTATCCAAGGGATCTTAAATCTAACATTTTAGAGTTCACTCTAAATGGTAAAAAGTTTCTTAGTAAAGGATCCATGATCTATAAATCTAGGTCTTGGATCCAATTATTAGGGTAAGGCATGTAGGATGTAGCATCCAATTTCAAAGATTTACCATATAAGTTTATGTTCAATATTTTAGCATCTAAATTATAGGGTCTAAGGTCAAGTGGTATGAGGATCCAAGGTACACTATCGAAGTCCTAATCTCCAAGCTCTAAGGTTCAAGGCTTAAGTTCTTGGGATTCAATGTCCATGTTCTAGTGTCTAGGGTCAAAAATTTAGTATCTTAGACCTACATTCTTGGGTCCATGAATTTAAGGTAAATGGCACATAGTAATTATTTCTAAGTCTAGGGTCTATATTTTTGAGTTATCGGCTCTAGGTTTTTTTGTTCCAAGATCGAAGTGCTTAGATTGTAGACTAAATATTTCCTAATCTAGGGTTGGCAATCAATGGGTATGGC
Source organism: Sequoia sempervirens (assembly GCA_007258455.2). NCBI lineage: Eukaryota > Viridiplantae > Streptophyta > Pinopsida > Cupressales > Cupressaceae > Sequoia > Sequoia sempervirens. The sequence goes on from VDFB02281912.1 coordinate 6,673, forward strand.
CTCTATCCCATCTACAAAGGGACAAAAATTGAAGGAAAGAAGAAATAGAGAGAAGGACTGAAAAGAAAGAAATACCCCTAGACAATAAGATAGGAATATTAAAAAAATTGAAAGGAAAAAAATGAGAAAAACAAGAAAAAACAAGTCTCAAAGATAGACAGGAGTGAGAAATAAACTGAGAGAAAAATGGAAAGACAAAATAAAAAGATATATAAATGCAACGAAAAATAAATAAAAATTTGATAAAAGTGAAGAAAGGAGGGAAAAAATAAATAATGATATAAAGTAAAAAGACAAAAAATAAAAATAAAATAAAATAGTAAAATTCATCAAGAGCAAAAAATAAAAATAAAAAGTGATAGAAACAAAAATAAACAACACTAAAGGAAGGAAAGAGCCAAATACATTAGCTACATAGAAAGCATATGTGTAAGAGGGAGAGAGATAGAGATCAAATAGAAAGAATGAGAAAAAAATAGAAACAAAGAGAAAATTGGAGAAAGAAATAGTAGAGAGAACAAATGAAAGAAAATAAGGAAAAAAGAAAGAAAATGAGATAACATAATTAAAAAGAAAAAAAATGAAATCTAAGAAATAGAAATAGAGATGGAGACATATAAAGAAATATTAAAATTACAAAGATCAAAAAAATGTTGAAAAGTGACATAGAAAGTAGAGAGAGACAATGGAAAACTTAGAGATATTTTTTTAAACAAGAAAACTAGAGAGATGATATGTGAAAATAAGAAAACAAGAGAGTAAATGAAAAATAGATAGAAAGAGAAAAATAGACAAAAAAAAAAAAGAATTTAAGACAAAAAGGTAAGAGAAATAAAAGAAGAGAATTCTTTTATATAAAATTGAATGAATGAAAAAACTTAAGAGACAAAAAGACAAAGAGAAATAGAGAACAAAGAGAGGTAGTATTAAAAGAGTCATGCAAAGAAAAAGAAAGGTAGACAAATAATTTATTACATAAATAGAAAGTAAAATAAAATAATATGCTTAGAGGAAGAGAAAATAAACAAGGAAAAAAAGGATAGGAATTATAAAATAAAAATATAAAGGACATTAAAAAGATATAAGAGAGGGAAAGGGAAAATGGTAAATAAATAAAGAAATAAATAAGTAAAACATAATTAAAAATGAATTGAATATAGAAGTAAAAAACGAAGAAAAAAGATAAGAACTACAAATATAAAGAGAAAAAAATACAAAAAGAAAGAAAATGAAAAAAATAAAGGTAAAAAGCAAAATATATATACTACACAAATAGAGAGAGAGGGGGGAGGGGGGGGGATAATCTTAAAAATAAAGAAAGACATATAGAATAACATGAGGAACAACTAACCAACTCTCGACTCTGTTATGCTCTGCTCTTCCTGCGCTGGTTGTTTTTTGAATTTTCGGCACTGTTTTTCCATTGTCTGTTTCATGGGCTATTCGGGGGGGGGGGCATGGGGGTCCCCATTCCAAGGACGTTGTCCCCGCTTCTGAAGTTGTGCTTGTGGTGGCAGTGGTTAGTCTGCCTGCTTTTGATAAGACATCTTCTCCTCATACTGTTGTCCTTCCCCATGGGGAAAAGACTAATGGAATCTCTGGGAAGTCGCCCTTCTCTTTGATGTTTGGGATTAATTCCTTTTTTTCAGAGGAAGCTCCAGCTTCCTACATGGACAAGTTGGTGGGGCCTGACTTGCCAACCTAGACTAAAAGTCTTGCAAAATCTGCTTCTTGCTCAACTACTGGCTGGGAAGTTGATGTCCCTAAGGCCCTTATGCTAAAGGTGATGGACAACCTCAAAATGGCTTTGGTTGGAAAGTTCTTGGCATTTAGGCCAAATATTGAACTCGTTCATCAGTGGGTTGCTTCCACCTGGAACCTCATAGGTAGCGTCACCATTAATGCAATACCTCAAGGTATTTTTTGTTCTCCTTTGTGGTCTATGAGGATATGTTGAAAGTGTTAACTGGTGGTCCTTGGGATTTTGACCCAGGCTTTAAAAAAATTCTCTCTCTTTGTAAATGGAAACCGGGTTTTGACATGTCGGTTGATTTGGGGGCATCAGCGCCTACTTGGGTTCACCTTCCGAGGCTTCCCTTGGAGTTTTGGGAGAAAGGTATTTTTTAGGGTATTGCTAACTCTTTCAAGAGTCTTTTGGTCATTGATAAAATTACCTGGGAGAGATCGAGGCTTGTGTATGCTCGTATCTGTGTCAATGTGGTTTTTAATACGGTTCTTCCATCTTCTATGTTGCTTAAATCCAAGTTTGGAAATTGTAACCAGCCCCTAGAGTATGAGAATGCTCAGCTCTTTTTCTAGCTTTGTAAGAGGTTTGGTCACCTTATTGACTCTTGTGTGAGTTTGCATGAAAGTTCAAAAGCTAAGGGTAAGAGGTTTGAAGGTGACATTTCGCCTAAAGCTATGGCCTCTTGTGTGCAACCTTCTATTGCGTCCCCCCAAAAGGTGTCCATTCCCCTCCTAAAGGATAATGTGTTGGATGTTCCTCAAGTTGAAGCTCAAGAGGTTAAGGCCCAAGTTGAGGATCCCTTGAATGTCCAGGTTCTCAAGGCTAATGAACAGACAAATGGCGCTATGGAATTCCTGGAAGAGGGAGGATATGTTGGTACTGTGGAAGTCCTGGAAGAGGGAGATTATGTTCTTCAAGAAACAACTTCATCTCTGGAGTAGTTGAATCCTGCATCCCAGTCTGGTGTTCAAAATATCAATGACACATTGGCCCTTCTTGGCTTCCCTAAAGGTTCAAGTGATAAGGAGGATGATGAGGGATGGTCACAAGCTACTACAAAAAGAAAAAAGAAAAAGAAACTAGATGTTGGAGGGGGAAATAAGGTGGGAAGTCCCTCCCAGAAGGAATCTAGATTGAAAGACGCTGTAAGGGATGTGACTGTTGGCAAACAAAAAACCTTGGATTCGATCACAGGATCGAAGTCTAAGAAAAAGCAGTTTGGGAGCTGGTTGGGGTTGGGGGGTGAAGGTGTTTCTATTTCTAATGAAGTACGTCTCTTGGAATATTAGGGGCCTTAACAATCCCTATAAACATTTTTTGGTTAAATCCTGTATCCTGGATAACAAAGTTGATGTCCTCCTTTTACAAGAAATGAAGATGAAAGAAATTTTTCAAAAAGCTATTGCTAGTATCTGGCCTGGAGCTAGTTTTTTTGTTTGTGAAGCTGACGGAGCATCAGGTGGTATTACTACCCTCTGGAACCCCTCTAGATGGAAAGGTTCTTAACGATATTTTAGTAAGAATCATCTTGAGGTTACCCTGGAAGATTCTGGCTCTCATGAGTCTTGGAATCTTGTTAATATTTATGCCCCAAATTATAGCAAAGATAGAGTTTTGTTGTGGGAATAGCTTAGTGAAGCTATTTCTGAAAGGAGTGATGAACATTGGATGCTGGGAGGGGATTTCAACTCTCCCCTCCTTCCCTCAAAAAAGTTAGGAGGATTGGATGATTACTTAGATAGTATGATGGAGCTTGTTGAATTCTTTAACTTGGCTGGTCTCATTGATATTCCTCTACAAGGCACTAAATTTACATCCTCTAATAGGAGGAATGGAAACCATTTAATTCAAGTTAAACTAGATAGACTATTGATATCTACCAATTGGGATATCTCCCAATCCCTTTCTCTATCTGCTCTTCCTAGGTCTGGTTTAGATCATAATGCTTTGGTTCTAAAAAAGCATGTGGATCATAATAAGGGCCCCTTCCCTTTCATATTTGAAGCCATGTGGTGCACTCATCCAGATTTTGTTGCTTTAGTTCAGTCTTGGTGGGAGGAACCCATCCTTGGAACTCCTATGTTTTGTTTGGCTGAAAAACTATGAAGAGTTAAGCAAAAAGTCAAAGGATGGAACAAGCTTACTTTTGGCAACATTTTTTAGTCAAAAAAGGCTTCGGGAAAAAGTCTAGAAGAGGTACAGGATAGTATGGAGTCTGGATTGGTGGATGAAGAGATTTGTGCAAAGGAAAGAGAATTGAGATCCCAATGGTATAAGCTTAACAAAAAGGAGGAAATATTTTTGAAACAAAAGTCAAGAGTCAATGGTTGACATAAGGGATGGAACATAGAATTTTTCACCAATCTACTCAAACAAACCCGAGAAACCGTCGGATCCTTTGGTTAAAGGATGGGTCTATTACAAATGAAGAGAGATTGCTAGGGAAGCTAATAAATTCTTCTCTTCTTATCTTTTTAAATCATATTGTGATCACAGTTCATGTTGATTTTCTTAATGTTATCCCCAATATTTGTCTCTAATTTAACAGATTTGAAGATGATGACTAATGTTGTTTCTCTTGAAGAAGTCAAAAAGGTAGTTGTTTTCATTTTAGAGGCTCTAAATGCCTAGTCCTAAAAAGAAGTTACTTCAACTTCAATAACGATCAGCGGATAAGGGATAGAGTGAAGAAAATTTTGGGTTGCCAAGAAGCTAAGTTTCCTGACACCGACTTGGGGCTCCCGCTGTTTTCCAAGAGATTAGAAAATAATTACTAGAACCAATTATTAGAAAGAATTCAACATAAATTGGTAGGATGGAAGGGGAAGCTACTAAGTTTGGTTGGAAAAATCCAACTTCTTAAGCCTCTCTTTAGTATATTCCAGTGTATTACCTTTCTTTGTTTAAAATTCTTGCTCATATAGGGGAGAAGATAGAACAGATTTAGAGAAAAATTCTGTGGTTAGGAACTGAGGATAAAAACATACTATCTCTTGTTAGTTGGGATAAAGTCTATAGGCCTAAAAGGTGTGGGGGGTTAGGAATGAGAAGAATTCAAATGCTTAACAAAGCCTTATCTGCTAAAATTGGTTGGAATCTTCTGGAAGGCTCTAAAGATTGGGTCAAAATTTTCCAAGCCAAGTACTTGAGAAACATGAATTCTAGTTGTTTCCTATCTCGAATGGATCTTCCTTCTGGGTCAGCCTTATGGAACCATCTTATCAGATTAAGGAATATGTTGAAGTTGGGGGCAAGGAAGAGAATAGGGAATGGGATTAACACGGATTTTTGGAAGGATCCTTAGATTGAGAATGCAACCCTTTCTGCTTATGAGGATTTGAACCCCCTAAAGTGTAGCCTCCAAAGAATTTGTGGCAAAAAGGTGAGTGATTACATAATCTAGGAAGGGGTGGAACCTAAATGGAGGGTTTGTGTTAAGGATAAAATAATGCGGGTCAAGAGACAAGTGAACTAGGATCATGCAATCAGTTGCAGGAATTTGGTACAAGGGAGGCAGTGGTTTGTCAGTGGTGCTGTTCCATCTAGTTAGCTGATTCTATATAACAAGAAATTGATAACTCATTTTATTCTTCCATTATGGTATGTGAAGTGTGGTCCAATGTGTTGTATATGTTGTCTTCGGATTGGGTGTTTCCAAACTCAATGAACCTGTTTATTGAAGGATGGTCAAACTGTCCATTCTCTCATAATGTTATTGTGGACCTATGGAATCAAGTTCCACCCTTTGTGACATGGGGACTATGGAAGGAGAGAAATAATAGAATTTTTAGAGAGGCAGAGAGAAGCAGTGGGGAGGTGTTTTAGATAATTAGAACTCAAATTAAGGAAAATGTTGAGGCAAGCAGATACAACTTCTCCAAATCCTGGCTGAACTACAAGGAGATGAGAATAAAACAAATCTGGGGTATAAGTAGAGACTTAACCAATCTGAACTGGTCTAAGATGCTTAATAGGATGGGTATCATCTGGTGTCCTCCTATGAAAGATTGAGTGAAGTGAAACTTTGACGGTTGCTCAAAAGGCAACCCAGGTCAAGTTGGAGCTGGTGGCCTGGTGAGGAATCAGACTGGTGACTGTATTTTGGCTTTTGGAGTGAATCTTGGGATCTGCTCTAATAACAAAGTAGAAGCTATGGCTACTCTTGGTGCTTTTAATTTCCTAAAGGATTTGGGATTTTCAAATGTTATCATTGAAGGGGATTCAAAGTTAATTATGGACATTCTAAATGATGTTGTTGTGCCCCCATGGGAAATAAAAAATATTATTGATAGATGTAAACTAATCAAAAATTCTTTCACTATCTGACTGGTTCAACATGTGTATAGGGAAGGGAATAGAGTTGTTGATTGTGCAACCAATTTGGCATTGGGATGTAGAGGTTGGACACAGTGGGCCAATGGAAATTTGTCGTCGCCTCTTAAAGATGTCATCATCAATGAAAATTTTGAAAATGAATATCATTGTGAATCTAAAAATTTGGATGTTGGTGGGAAGGAAGGGTACAATGTGATGTTGTCAAGCTTTCCCAATAATGATGGCTTAAAGTGTACGTCCAGGTATAGGAGAATCCTTCAGGGTGATACTTTCATTAATTTCCCGTTAATGTGTATGATCAAAAATCACATGCCGATTTTGGTTTTGAAAAGGGCTGTCATTTCAATATGTGTTGACAAGCCCTCTATCAGTTACTCATGAATTCTATAGAGGGATATGACAAGAATTTAATTATGGTTGATTTAATGCTTTCCAAAATCATAATGCCTTTTGGGCTTCGGGAAATGTGTGGTTGTCGTCCCTAAGAAGAAACTTCTCGAACTACATTTCCTTTGTGAGTCTATGTTTAGTTTGGGTTTTGAATGTTGGTTTCAGTCAGGGAAGAAAGCAGTTGGCAGGGGAGAGTATGAAGTCTAACTAGTCTTTGTATAAGAATTTACAAACGAGCAAGATGGGAGGTCCAAGAAAAAGAACTGAACTGCCTAACTGCCAAGCATTGAAATGAAATGGCAACCTCTAGAGTATGTTTGAAAATGCAGGAATGGTTCCCTTCTTCCAATCCCTCAAAGGTTATAATGATAGTTTAATGGCAAAGTTTACTAATTCTTGGAGGAGGGGTTGGGTTACTATAGGAGCTGTGAAATTTGAGGTTACTTCTTGTTTCATAGCAGAAGCCATGGGGTTGCAAAATTCTGGTTTGAAGGTAGCCAAAAAAAGTGGAGGTTATTACCAAAGATTTGTGGATAATTTTCTACATCATGGAGAAAATCTCAAGTGGTTCTAGAATGGGTACGCTAGAATCGAACTTCCTCCTCCTTTTTCCCTTGTGAGTCTGTTTGTTATGCGCTATTTGATTCTTGAAGGTCGCTATATGTTTGTTCATGCTTATCACTTTCCTATTTTGAACCACATTAGACATGGGGAACGCATAAATTTGTCATTTTACCTTCTATCCTCTATCCAGCCAAGTATTGAGAAAGGTGCTAACCCGCCACTCCACCAGGTCCTTATGCTTACTCTGTACAAATATGCCCTTTCCCAAAACCCCCATGGAAATCCTCTTATTACTCATGTTGTGAACTTTGACTAGTCTGATGAAGACATTATTGAACCATGGAGGGTGGATAACCTAGATGTTGTGGAACCCCTGGCTGTTGATCAACTTCCCTGCAACCCTCATGTTGTTGTTGTGAGACACTTGCTTGTCAAACCCTTCTACCCCTTGGTCCTACGAAAGTGAGGACTCGAAGAATGCTGACTTGTTGCCTAGTAGAGCTACCCCGAAAAAGGAAAACACTCTCCCTTGCTACTCGAACCCCCAAAAGCCAAGAAACCTAGAAAGGATGTCATTTTGAGTGAAGTTATTCATATTTCTGAGGATGTGTTTCAAAAGGAGAAGGTCAAGGAGAAATTACAGGAACAGGGGAGTGGTGGTAGCGGAGGAAAAAGGTTTTCCAGGCTGGCAAAGATGGCTTCAAAAGAGAAGGGGAAAGAAAAAGAGTTTGTGGATGTGGAGGATATCTCGAGTTGTGAGGAGTTTGAGAATCAGGAAGATGATGATTCTGAGTATTTTGATTTTGAGGAAGCTGCCTACGACATGGGAGATGATGAATTGGAGGAGGAAAAAGATGAGGAAGAGGAGGAGCAAGTGGAGCTGTCTGAGGAAAAGAATGAAACTGGGAATGAACATGATGTTGGGCTTTCTAGTCTGGATAATAAAACTGAAGATTTGAATAATGATTTTTTTAAAAGTAGATTAACTTTTTTGTAGGTCCAATTCGAGGATATGGAAAAATCCATGGTTTCTGTGATGAGAGTCACTAACAGGCTGATGAGACATGCGATGTTGGTTGTGGCTTCGAGAGAAGTGAAGATAACCAGAAAATTGGAGAAGCAGGGGAAATCCTGACACCCTCAAACTGTTTGATGAAATAGAGGGACCTAACTAGTGTGAATATGCGGCTCTCTTAGGAGAGTATGGGGACCTATTTAGGAAAGCCAACTAATCACTTGGTTTGTTGTTTTCCTACTTTTTGATGGGTTTTTTGAATTATACCAATATCTAGGATTCTTTGTTTATTCTCTTTAACATTTGGTGGAATACCACCTAGTATACTGTGGACTTAATTAATGGTCTCTATAGCAAATTGGCGGTAGTTGTAGACATCGAAAATATACAGATTGATATCACACTTTGATCTACTAACCTCGTTGCTTCCTAAATCATCCCTCGGTCTAACTATTTAATCAAATTCCCTTATCTGATTAAATTCATCAATATTCGTCTCTTAATTATATAAATTATTTTTGTCTATTTAAGTCACTTTCTCTTGTTAATTAAATCAATTCATCTGATCTAATTATCCCTATTTTAATTAAATAATTAATTTTATTTAATTAAATCTCTAAAGTCTATCTATTAAATTGAATAAATTAAAATCTTATTTAATTTAATCTTACTTCAATCTCTTTAATTAAATAATCAAAACATGTTTATTTAATTAAGCTCATTAAATCATTTCCTCTCTTGTTTGATTTAAATTAATCCAAAAATATAAATCAAAATAAGTCAACTCACCTAATCATCATTAAACTAACATAATCATCATTTATTTAATCTAACCGCGTTAAATACTAATCTCACCTTACATTCTCTAGATATCTCCACTTTTCGATAAATCAATTTATTGATTTATTAAATCTTCATTTTCCCTCAATAAAGCATCTTTTGGAGGAATATTCTTCTATTTCAAATTCAAAATTTGAATGACATGTCCTTCCAACATGTCATTTACTCTCTCTTACAAGTCCTTCCAACAAGGCATTTACTTCTTCTTACATGTCCTTTCCTTGAGCCAAGTGGCATTCAATGCAATTTTCTTTCCCCCTCTTACATGTCTTTGCTCAAAAATTCAAATTCAAAAATGCATTTATTGGCACATTTGTCAAAACTTGCTCATTCCTCATCTAATCACATTTGGACAAGTGGCATCATGCCATTGGATGAATGTTAGTCCCACATTGCTCTATTTTGGACATTCATCCATCTTGGCATTCTATAAATAAAGAACTCATATCCTTATTTTATCATCCACATCTCAAGCAAAGTTACCATGCTAAAATACTTAGCAATTCTCATCCATCTCATTGAATCATAGCTAGGTTTTTTGAGCATGCATTCATCAATCTTCATCAAAGTGGATCACAATCTTCATCAAATCATCAAAGCTAGCGTTGGAGTTGGGAATAGGAAAATCTCCACACACCTATTTGCACCAACTCCCTCAAGAGATCAAGAGTTTGCTTGCATTAGATAGGATTTAATTGTTTTATTTGTGTTCTTCATTTTCGTTTCTTATCTTTTGCAAATTTCAAATGGATTTCTTGAGGAATCATTTGTTTCTAACCTTGTGTTTGATCTAATTGTTTGCATGTTTGTTGTGTTTGTGCAAGGTCTAGATTCAAATGGTTCTGGTAGTAACTTTTTGTTTTTGATAGATAATGGCTGGACTATAGCGATGGTTTTAAAGTTGGGCCTGCATGCCAACCCGATGTTGTTTTTTGGTTTGGTTGGTGGTGTTGTTTCCCACCTTTGCTGCTCTTTTTGATCTGTTGTTGTTCCATGGGATTAGGGACCTTCCCTGCTTATTTTATCAAAAACATGAGGAACAAAAATAATGAGGTGGGATATACAGAGAGAGACAGAGACAATAGGGTCAAATTTTTATGGTCTAGTTTGAGGCCCAAATTCCAAGAGTGTTCTAGTGTGTCAAAGATTCAAGGAAAATACTCAAATGTTTAAGGTCCAAGCTACATGAAAAAATTCTTACTCTAGAGTTTATGGTACATGAGTGATGGAAGCAAGGTGGTCCAAACTCTCTTCCCAACTCAAAATGACCAATCCCAATCAGAAAACAACTCTAGTATGACACAAGTCCTTCAACCCAACTCCAACACACCCCTTAAGGCTTGTAGCCCTCACCCGCCAATCAATAAAGATATCTTGTAGTGATGGCCATACAAAGGCCTAAAAAACTTCACAAAGGCTCACCACATACTCTTAAACAACATACCAAAATATCCTATAGGCTTTCTTTGACTCAACCCTAAGAACCATTAAACTACCCTACTCCAAGGCTACTCAATTAGCCCTATTTTCCAAAGGAGGTACCCTTTAAACACTTGAAAAACACCCCAAACCCCTGGACAGTCTTAAATTGTGACACAAAACTTCAGAATTCATAATTATTTCTCAAGTTTAGGACCTCTAAGGCATTGGTCCATAAAACCCTCCATTTCCTTGCAAAAGACCTAGGGTTTATTGGAACTCACAAGATCCAAGCTTCTCAGAATTCAAAATTGCATCCAATAGACTCTAAATGGTTAGCAAAAACTCACAAGACCAACACATAAGCAATTCTTTTATTGTTTCTTCAAAACCCTCTATTGAAAACATGGACTTT
>VDFB02281913.1:0-25552 GCA_007258455.2 Sequoia sempervirens
CTTCCTACTCTCATATGCTATAGGATGCCTATTCTGCATCAAAACTGCTCCAATCCCCTCTCTTGAAGCATCACACTCAAGAACAAAAGGAAGTGAGAAATCTGGAATAACCAAAAAAGGGCATGAACTCATTACCTCCTTAAGCTTATCAAAAGCTTGTTGTGATATAGGGTTCCAAGAGAATGCCCCCGTTGTCAAATTGGTCAATGGAGTTGCAAGTTGTGAAAACCCTTTTACAAATCTCCTATAGCAGCTGCACAAACCCACAAAATCTCTTAACTGTGGCAAGTTCCTTGGTCTTGGCCAATCTTGTATTGCTTTGATCTTCTCCTCATCAATGCTAACCCCTTGGGCACTAATCTTATGTCCCAAATACAAAATTCCAGTCAATCCAAACTCACATTTTGACATCTTGGCGTGAAATTAATGCTGCTCAAGTATGCCAAGCACCTCATCTATGTGCTTCAAGTGATCCTCCCATGTCCTACTATAGATCAAGATGTCATCAAAGAAAACTAAAACAAACTTCCTCAATTATAGAATAAATACTTGGTTCATACATGACTAGAAGGTAGCAGGGGCATTGGTTAACCCAAATGGCATGACCAAGAACTCATAGTGCTCATAGTGACACCTGAAAGCCGTCTCGTGCACATCTTCTTCCCTCATTCTTATTTGATGATACCTCAAACACAAGTCAATCTTGGAGAATATACTACACCATGAAGGTTATCAATCAACTCATTGATCCTGGGAATGGGGTAGCAATTTTTGATTGTTCTCTTGTTGAGTGCTCTATAGTCAATGCACATCCTCAATGTCCCATCCTTCTTCTTGACCAACACCACTGATGCGGCAAAAGGGCTAGAGCTCAGATGTATATGCCCCATGTCAAGTAACTCCTTAATCGTTTTCTCTATCTCCTTATATGCTTGTGGATGACGATAGGGTGTAGTGATGACTGGTTGGCTCCTTCCTCAAGCTCAATCACATGCTAAAAACCCCTTTCTGGAGGTAGACCATGAGGTATATCATCGAAGACCTTTCCGTAACTCTCCAAGATGGGTTGAATGTCAACATGGAAGGTCTTCCCTTCCTTGGAAGGCTGTGTATTTGTGATCAAGCATTTGGTTGCCCAAACAATTTGATCTCTACAAAAAGATCCCTCCATACACTTAGCTGACACCACCATAGGGCCTCCATTGGAAAGGCCACGAAGGACTACCTTCTTCCAGTTAGATTTGAATTTGAGCTCCATTGTTTGGTAATTTTGTGTGTATTCCCCAAGTGAGTGCATCCATTGTACTCCAAGAACCATCTTGGTGTCGTCTATGGCAATCACATAAAAGTCATCTCTCATCTTATGACCACCAAGGGTCAAATTCAACTGCTGAATCCTTTTGTTGCATGGTAGAGTGTAGCCATCAACCACTGTGACATTGAATCCTTCAAAGTCCCCTATCTCCAATCCCAATTTTGCCACCAACCTCTCATCAATAAAATTGTGGTAGCCTCACTATCGATCAAAACATTCACTCACTGTCCTTGTAAGACTCCCTTGACTCAAAATGAATGGTACCTTGGTGCTCTTGATAGGGCTGCAAGGGTTCCTTCTGGATGCCTCTCCTCTTTGGGTTCATGCTCTTCTTCAATCACTTTTAGTTTTGGATCAGCAACTTCTTCTTCAGAGTCATCAGCAGAAACTACCTCAATGTAATGTATCTGACCCTTCCCCAAGCAACGATGACCTCGCTGCCATGGTGCCTTACAATCAAAACATAACTGCTTCCTTCAAAGCTCATTCTTTGACATATCCGATGGGTTAGGTTTGGGTGGTGCCATTCTTGGAGGAGGAAGGTCTCTTTGAAGAAACTTCTTGCTCACAACGGGTAGTGCCATTCTTGGAGGAGGAAGGTCTCTTTGAGGAATCTTCTTGGTCACAACGGGTGGTGCCTTGTTGGAGTATGATCTGCCCTTCATTGATGAGTCTTCCAAGTTCAAAGCCCTCCTAACGACATCTTGTAGTGAGCTAGGATCAAATGCCTTCACCAAACCTCTAAGGGGTTCAAGTAGGCCTTCAATAAAGAGGACTATAAGCCTTCTTTCCGTTACATCTAGGACCATCACTGCCAATCTCTTGAACTCAGTAACATTGTTCTCCACTTTACCTCCTTGCTTCACCTGTGCTAATTCCCGGAAGTGAATTTCTGGATCCTTCCTATCAAATCTCTTTGTCAACCTTTGATTGAACTCTTCCAATGTTTTGATGGAATTGTGGCCTTGTGTCACCATATGATGGTACCACCATTCGTGGGCCAAACCCTCAAGATGTAAGGTTGCAAATTTGATGGCTTCTTCTTTGTACATGGGATTCAAAGAGAAATATAAATCTAATTTTTGCAACCAAGCCCCTGCTACTCCTAGAACCATAAAAAACTGGGATGGTGATTTTGCCCAAGCGATGTTGGAACTTGGATGTCCTTCCTATCTTCATACCTTCTCCTCCTATGCCCTCTTCTAGTCTTCATGTGATGGAATTCTGTGAAGGTCATATCTCTGTGAATAGTTGGACTTAGAGCATGGTATTTGTTATGCAATTTGGAAATTTCATCCTCCTCTCCAGGTGATATTTCTGATTCATTTTCTGCCCCTTGGTCTAGGAATTTGGCTTTGAAGAGCTTAGTGGAGGCTGCTGGTTTTATTACACTTAAATTGTTGCTGTCAATACCATTTTGCACTGTCCTACCAACACCTAGTTGCTGGTTCAGTCCTCTCAATAGTTGGACCATTTCCACCATGGTTTCCTTCATACTGGATTGGAACTCCCTAGATTCTTTGACAAATTGCTGTTCGTTGTTTTCTTTGTTGCCCATGGCTTTCTTCTTCTCCTTGAGATGGTATCTTAGATCCCGATCGCTCATGAAAGGGTACATAGGTTGGTAGGAGGGCAAGCTTTGATACCACTGAAAGATACCTAGTCAATGCAAAAACACTAAAAGATGCCCAGTCAATAATAGAACACATAAATGGATCCTTTTAAACTCGAGAAATAATGACAAAACTGAAATGTAAGAACATAATGATATTCATTCGCTTAGAAAAATGCTAACACCAAAAGTTTAGTATTCAGACATTCCACAATTCGATTCACAAAAAGTAGATATACGGGATACATTGAGGATTGATCGACAATGAATAACTCTAATGAATATAGTGACAAATAGATTTTAGATTTGCTTATAGATATTAATGATATATTTATATTACTTAGGTCTGATTGCTCCTAGAAGCTGATGACAATATCCCACAAATGGCCATGACAATGGTAAGAACGGATCCCGAATTTGATAGCACCTTGCGGCTAATTTGAGATTTAGCAATTAGCATCTTGTGTGTTGTCGCTGTTAAATTTGCCTTCAATCCCATGTGATTGGTAATTGCTCGTTTCAGACCTTCACATGACTAGTGAGATGCTAGAAGTGTGTTAATACTACTTGGACAGCTCATAGCTCCTTCCCACGAATGTGAGCTTGATTGAATCACTTCTCCTGGATGCTCTAAATGTACTGGACTTGATAAAATCGATCTAATCGAAGTGTTGCCGGCAAGGAGTGATGGATTTGCATGATGATTGAGCTCTTGAATTGTGATGATTTAATATGAAGAAATCAATGCTCATAAATATGATTCAGTAAGCGCCTTCCCAACTGGGTTGGCTAGATTCAATATAAACTTAAATATTATTTATTAATAATTTAAATTTATTATTTGTTATTAAGTATTAAAATTCAAATATTTTGGTGTTCACAAACACCGTTCCCGCCGAGACAGATTTGGGGCCGACTCAAGGAGTGGGGAAGGAGTGGGGACATGATAGAAGTTCCCCAATTTTCTTGCCATGGAATGCCCCCTGTAATATCCAATGCCTTGATTTCATGCCAAACATGAAAGTAGCAAATTTCTAACATGGCATAACCATCATTTGCAAGGTTTCTTGTCTTTTATGGTTGTGCATATACAATCTTTGTTCCATTTGCTGATTTGCAGACATATTTTCATCCTCTGTGCAAGTTGAGGCTTTGTTGCCAAATGGAGTAGGTATTGGTCTGGTTGGGGAAGGAACAAACATCTTTTATTATAATCATCTCTTTGCCTCAATAGTTTAGGAGTAGATCACTGTTCTACATGCTTTCATGGTTTGGTGTTATAACTCAAAACATTCTAAGTGTCCTCAAACATCTAGATTGTTAGAGAATTGTGTCCATACATGCCTACAACTTGCACTGGTTTATGAAATGTTAATTGGATTCACAAGTGGGGATATAATATTACTGTCATCTGTAGGTAGGTAGTTAGTCTTTCACCTAGTGACAATTATTGGGGTCAAATATACATTGGGTATAGTTGATGTTTCAAACATGATTCATCTTTAATTCTTAAGCGACTAGATGCCTTGTTAAGGACACCTCTAGGAACACCCTTTGAGTCTATGAGCCTAAAATGGAGGAGAGAATACTCATTCTCAGAAATTGGCTTTTCATCGTCCAAATTCCATGCTCTGTCGATGGGTCTATGTCTTCAATGTCCCCATTTTCGGGAGCATCAAAGTTCAGAGGATTAGCTTATCATCTGACCCTCGTAGGCTAGTGTTCAGTGTATAGAGGGTCCAGTTTGGGCGTTAATGAGCTCTTCAAGGGGCAGTTGACA
This sequence comes from Sequoia sempervirens, assembly GCA_007258455.2. NCBI lineage: Eukaryota > Viridiplantae > Streptophyta > Pinopsida > Cupressales > Cupressaceae > Sequoia > Sequoia sempervirens. Next base: position 4,708 of record VDFB02281913.1, read on the forward strand.
GTTTTACCTCTCCAGTTTGTTGGTATATTCTAAGGCTAGGTTATTCAGAGACTTCTGGTTTCGTTTTGAGGCACTTACTATTTATGGTAAGTCAATTGGATGATAGAGGCCAAACTTACTATTTTTAGTAAGGCATCCAGATGGACAGAGTGTGCAGTGGGTAAGTCGGTGGCGAAGTCAAAATTGATGAATGATGTTTATTTATGGAGTTTTAATTATTATTAACGTAAAACTTTAATAGTAATTAAATAATAATTAAAAAGTGCACATCATTAAATGTTATTTGACTTTATTATTAAAAGGGGTATTTAATGATTATAAAGTCAAGTTATATAAAGTGCATATTATTGGCACCCACTTGTGGAATAATATAAAGTGCCAATTTTAAGGGAGATATAAGTGATTATTAAAATATACTTTATATTATTTGTTGTGCACCAAATGGAGGGAAAAGTAAATGAAATTAAAGTGAAATTTAATGAGATGAAGCCAAATACAAATTGAATATTATATAAAAGCTTTTTGAAAAGGGATTTCATTATTCTTGAATCATTCAACATTTTGTCTATTCTGAAGAAGCTTTGGCTTTGAGAAAGAAACCCAGGGTTTCGTTGTAAATTCAATCTTGGAGAACATAGCCTCTCTTTGATTGTGCTGGTGGCTTCATACGGAGGTCACAATTGAGCTTCAATGGAGTTTATGCAAATCTGAAAGTGATTATATTCAAAGATTGTTCAAGGGTTTGGAGATTAATCATCTAAATTCAGAGATATCTGCTGTGAATGATTTTGTTGCTGTTGTTACATGTTGGAGAACTTGTCTTATGAAGCCAGGCATCCATTAATGGAAGACTCGAGTTTGCTGATATAAAGTTTTCAGATCTACATTTATTGGCTTGGGTCCGGGTATGATCATTTCTAATTCAAAGAGGTGTCTATTCTGTTGTATGATTGCTGCAAACTTTACACTTCTTCCTGACAACCATTTTCAGAGTGTTTTAAGGCATGTTTACCTGTGAGTTCATGAATTGTAACTCCTAGATTTTCTGGCTATTGTTGTTTTAGATATTAGGGGTTATTTTATGAATTGGGTTGTCATTATATTGTGAAAATACTAAGTATTTAAGTTGGTATAAAAATCTGGAATTTTCAGCTATGTTTTCCCAATGCAATTTTAGTTTTGAGTTAAAAAATTATTATTGCAACCTCGCCTATTTTGCTGCATTATATTGCTGTATCAAACCATTGCAAATATATAAAAAAAACCATAAAACCACAAGCAAACAAACAGGCAGAATTTCAAAATTAAATATCCTACCAAGGATGGGATATTACAGTGGTATCTGAGTGGTCTCCTGCCATCCTGTTGGGTTAAAATAAACATTTAGTAAATCAACATCTTGCATCATTTGAGTGACCAGTACTCATCAGTTTCAATTATGGGTTATAATATTGAAGGAAAATCCAGGGAAGAGATTGAACAGGATGCCATCGAGCTTAGGGAAAGTTATGAATGGGAAGCCCCTTGATTCTTTGAGGACTATCAGAGTATGCCAGATGATTTTAAAGCACAGTACTCTCTTAGTGATTATTTGAACTTTGTTGTCATCTTGATTGGATTGGTAAAGTATATTAGGAGGGTGTATAAGGAGAAAATTTCATCTAAAGGGGCAAAATTCAGTCATGGGCACAGTGTGAGCAAGTATGGTAGAACTACTAAAGCAGATAATGAAGATGGTTCTACATCCAAACTCAATGATCAGGTTACAAGAACTCCCATAATGAGCAAGAACGAAATGAGAAGACAAGGTCTATGTTTCTCTTGCAAAGGTTTTCGGGAGTCTAACCATCAATGCATGGATAAAAATGACTCACAACTTGATGAGAGTTTGGTAGAAGCTCTTGATGTTACTTCCAACGCTCAAGAGGTTGTTATCAGCCCTGATAACAATTCTGATTTTTATGATAGCAGTCATTCTTTTGAGCGTAATCATGATCTAAATGTTATGGCATATGAGGAGAATGTTGTAGAAGGGTCTACTAATGTTGGCACACAAGATATGAGTGTCAAACATGAGGAAAGCAAAGAGAATACAAGCCATAACAGTTCTGATTTGTGTGACAGCAGTCTGATACTTTTGCATCAGCATGACGTTACCGCCATTACACATGAGAATGTTGGTTGGAAGGAGTCACCTAATGTAGACACTCAAGTTTCGGGTGATATTGATGCAATAGGTGTTGTGAATTCAAGCCACACGAAGTTTGATTTGGTATATCAAACCTTAGAAGATGTGGACAAGACAAGTTTTGTGTGATGGTTGGCTACAAAGAGCTGAGAAGGCAAAGTTATTGGCTGCCCAAGCAAAACAGCGTTTGCAAGAGGTCAAGGAATGTTGCAACCAGCTAGACCAAGCAAAGAAGTAGAGTGTGTCACACCTTAGATCTCTAATTCTTCCAAGAGAAGGAAGTGTAGAAGTTGAGCTTGCAAAGGAGGAGCGTCTTGAGGTAAGCAATCAAGAAGAATATGCAGTTATGTGTGAACAAGAGAAGAGGTATGATTCATAAAATTTTATTGGTACAGGTAGCTTGCATCTTGAGTCTCATGAGATACCTCTAGTTGAGAGCCCATTTAAGGCTCGAGTCCTAGAGTTGGGTGAACAAGTGGATTATACATTTAGTGGATCAACCTCTAATGTCATTACTACACATGTAGATGGAAACATGGGTGTGTCAGATTTGTATTGGTCTGTAAGCATCTATGACATACTTAGTGAAACACAATCTGTTTATGTTGATGGCTCTATGGCAGAGTGTGTAGTTGCTCTACTTCAAAGATTTGTGTTGCATGCCATGGAGATTCTTGTGCACAATTTATATGGGGATGATTGTCAGTGTTGGGATCCAGGTGGTGACAGGCTTGGCAAAACAGTGTGGTTGGATCTCGGTGAATTACTTTACCACTCTCAACATGGTGAAGGTTATGTCAGCATTGCGTAGGGGAAGTCAACGAATAATGAGTATGGCAGACTTCCATTCTGGCTATGGGATCTAGGGATTGATTTGGCTGGTGGATTGCTTCTTTCTTCTGTTGGGGTTGACCTTGTTATAGGGTATAGTGGTAGCGCGTTGACACCACAGGGTTTGGATGGGGCATTCTACAGGATGATTTGGGATCTCGACATTCAGTTGAGTGTTGTTCACAGAGTTTGGGATCCTTCTGGTGCATCAGGATTCCAGACAAAGCTTACTGATGACTTACACAACATGTATAGTGTGCAGAGAGCTTACAGTTACATTTTTGATTTACTTGTACATGAGCTGATATTGATGCACAAACTTGGTGCACATGAGTTGGATAGTTGGTGTGATGTTTATCCTTGCACAGTTGTGATTATACTGGTGCTGCAAGAGTTGCTTAGAGACGTGTGGGACATTTCACAGTTCTTCCTTTGGGCCTCTAGTGGAGTGGAGTTTCTTTGCAGTGGAGATTGCTTGGGGACAAGCAATTTCAGGGAGGGCGGACTGTAATGTCCCCATTTTCGGGAGCATCAAAGTTAGGAGGATTAGCTTATCATCTGACCCTCGTAGGCTAGTGTTCAATGTTTAGAGGGTCCAGTTTGGTTGTTAATGAGCTCTTCAGTGGGCAATTGATAGTGTTTACCTCTCCAGATTGTTGGTATATTCTGAGGATAAGTTATGCAGAGGTTTCTGGTTCCGTTTTGAGGCACTTACTATTTATAGTAAGTCAATTTGATGATAGAGGCCAACCTTACTATTTTTAGTAAGGCATCCAGATGGACAGAGTGTGCAGTGGGTAAGTCGGTGGCAAAGTCAAAATTGATGAATGATGTTTATTTATGGAGTTTTAATTATTATTAAAGTAAAGTTTTAAAGCAATTAAATAATAATTAAAAAATGCACATCATCAAACGTTATTTGACTTTATTATTAAAAGGGGTATTTAATGATTATAAAGTCAAGTTATATAAAGTGCATTTAACTCAAATTATAAAGTGCATATTATGGGCACCCACTTGTGGAATAATATAAAGTGCCAATTTTAAGGGAGATATAAGTGATTATTAAAATATACTTCATATTATTTTGTTGTGCACCAAATGGAAGGAAAAGTAAATGAAATTAAAATGAAATTTAATGAGATGAAGCCAAATACAAATTGAATATTATATAAAGGCTTTTTGAAAAGGGATTTCATTATTCTTGAATCATTCAACATTTTGTCTACTTTGAAGAAGCTTTGGCTTTGAGGAGGAAACCTAGGGTTTCGCTGTAAATTCAATCTTGGAGAATGTAGCCTCTCGTCAATTGTGCTGGTGGCTTCATACGAGGGTCACAATTGAGCTTCAATGGAGTCTATGCAAATTTGAAAGTGATTATCTTCAAATAGTTTTCAAGGGTTTGGAGATTAATCATCTAAATTCAGAGATATCTGCTGTGAATGATTTTGTTTTTGCTGTTACATGTTGGAGAACTCATCTCATGAAGCCAGGCATCCATTAATGGAAGACTCCAGTTTGCTGATATAAAGTTTTCAAATCTACATTTATTGGCTTGGGTTCGGCCGAGTATGATCATTTGTAATTCAAAGAAGTGTCTATTCTGTTGCATGACTGCTGCAAACTTTACTCCTCTTCCTGGCAACCATTTTTAGAGGGTTTCAAGGCATGTTTACTTGTGAGTTCATGAATTGTAACTCCTAGATTTTCTGGGTATTGTTGTTTTAGATATTAGGGGTTATTTTATGAACTGGGTTGTCATTATATTGTGAAAATACTAGTATTTAAGCTGGTATAAAAATCTGGAATTTTCAGCTGTGTTTTCCCAATACAATTTCAATTTTGAGTTAAAAAATTATTATTGCAACATCTATTTTGCTGCATTATATTGCTATATCAAACCATTGCAAATATATAAAATAAAAAATATAAAACCACAAGCAAACAAACAAGCAGAATTTCAAAACTAAATATCCTACCAGGTTTGGGATATTACAATGTCCTATCCTTTTAAAGATGAATTCCTAGCAAGGTTACCCCAAATTTCCGGGACGGGGACGGCAGGGGATGGTGGGACGACTCCCCAAGTTTCCGATTTTTGAGGCCAAATTTAGGGACGGCAGGGGATGGCTATATAAAAATGTAGGGGGAATTTAAAAAATATAGGGAAATTTTAAATATTCAATAGATAACATGGATAAGGCATGCATAATATACATTATAGAACATTCACATATAACATTTGTGTTCAAGTTGATATGGTTTATTGGGTATGCATTGATCTTAATGAATAAGTTAGAAGTTATTCAATGGAAAGCTTGATTTTGAACTAAGAAAACAGATACTCTGATGATAATTTTTTTGTTTATTGATAACTGGAACAAGGGAGTGCAGCCTTCTGAGAATGATAGTGAGTTGCATTAGGCAAATAATCTGCACAGTTACCATGTTATTGTTTTGCATGATCAGATGTCCCAAGGCCCGCTATGTATCATCTTCACAATAGAGTAAGACCTGTGAGACTTATTTATGAGGCACAGTAGCATTGAGAACAAGCACTGAGTGTTGGGTTATTCACTGGAATTCATCTTGGCACCTCAGTACATAAACCAATATTGAATAATTGTATCAGTTACACTTATCCAAAGTTTCAAGACAACAAGCAGTGGCACCAATTTATTTAATGGGTGGACATAATTAAGTTCACACTCCCTTGCTATGAAAATGTGTTTTATGTTTTGTTTTGACCATGCTTTGATGCGGGGCACGGTTGACCATCCTAGGGGCTGGGGGACTCCTAGAAGTCCTCGGCCATCCCTAAGTCCTATATTGATTTTATGTGATCAGATTGTATGCACAGAAATTAATTCAAATCAACACAATAACACAGCAGATACCCTAGGAAAACCCTCCTCTTGAGGGAGAAAAACCCAGCCACAAAATAATGCTTATATATTGAATTTCAATGAGTGTCTCCTTTACAATAGGCCAAATTGAAGGCCAAATATGAACATCATCTGAGAATGCAACATAGCCAACACAAAACAATATTTCGTTGATGTAAGATACAGTCACAAGAGATATCGCACCACCTTGAAGAACACACACTTGACAATGATCAAACTGAGTCAATAACTTCACCTCCTGTACTTGGACTGAACTCGCATGAATATGATATATCGAACTGAATACACTACAATGAGAGATCAATCAGCTATATATACTATATTGAAGGGATACGTGACAGTTAGCCAACCACAAAGGATGTGTCCCTTCTAAATAATAATATGTCGGTCTTTATCATCAAGTGTGTCATTTCATAAACAAGAAGTCGGTTTCTTAAGATTCGCGCCTCCTCATTAAATACATGTTAATCATTATTAACAAAAAATCGCATATATAAATTAAATAGCCAAAGAGCTATTATTTAATTTATGACTTCTTCAATTGATCTATGTTGGAAGAATCGTACGATGCTGCAATAAAACATCAACACTCCCTCTCAGCTAGGGAGAGACTTCCAGCTGCACAAGACATATTACCTCAATGTGATGTCTATCACATTGGGTGCAACCAAATGTGAAAAGAAGAATATCACCTCATCGTGATATTAGATATCGCCTCAACATGATATCAACCATAATGGCTACAACCATACTATGGTAAATACAAGTGTTCATCACTTGCATGATGTTGTCACCTCAACGTGACTTTCACCATGACTCTCTCAGAGGGTGAAACACAAGTACAAAATATCTCATGGAGTCAGACACATGACGTCCACCATGACTCAACTTAGAGGGTGGAAATAAGGCCTTTCACCTCAAATTCCTCTGTCTCAGAGGAAAATGCATTAACAAGGACTTGCACCTCAAATTCCTCCGTCTCAGAGGAAAATGCATTAACAAGGGATTTCACCTCGAACTTCTCTCACAGAGAAGAACTCATTAAACAAGGCTCATTGATACTGAGACTCTTTCTCAGTCAAGGCTGGATTCTCCACCATACCAAGCTTATCTTGAAAGTACACAAACTTTATCCTGGAAAGAGGCTTGGTGAGAATATCTATCGTCTTCTCATCAGTGTTGATGTACCTCAACTGTACAGCCTTCCGTAGTACCATGTCTCTGATATAGTGGTACTTGATCTCAACGTGCTTGGTTTTGTCAAGGAACACTGGATTGATAGAAATCTTCACGCAACTCTGATAGTAGGCTCCATTGATTGTCCAAACAATCCTGCAAGGAGCTTACGAAGCCACATTGCTTCTCGAACTGCCACACAAGCTGTAATAAGATTGGCCTCTGTTGTATTCAATGCTACAGATGATTGCTTACTGCTGCACAAGGATATCATAGCAGATCCAACCTGAAGAATATCTCAATCCATATCCAACTGTGCCACGCAAGTATCTCAGGATATGCTTTGCTGCAACAAGATTACCATTTTCTTCAAGCTCAGCAGGCTCCCTCTGAATCTTCAAGCACTTGCATCAACCTTCTAACCTCTTCGTCCAAGATTGCCTACAACACTTTGACTTAGATAAATGTTTTCCAACGCACACCTCTGATACTGTAGAGAGTTCAAGATAGTCCTCCTCGACCTCATCCCAAATCTCACTATTTTGAATAGGTTTGCGGAGCTACCAATGACAAATCCAGATGACTTTCTTGAGCAATTCTAATCTCAACAGCTAAAAGGATCTTCTAAGGATTTAGCACCTAGCTTTGCAATACAATAATCTTCACTTCTCAGTGAGTTACAAAACTCCCTCTTGATCCCTGCTTCAGAGATTGCAAAGAAGACTTTTGGAAGTGAACTCCCTCTAGCCATCAAGTACTCAGTCCTATGGCTACAAGTTGTGACTTCACGCTTTTCTCTTGAAAGCAATCTCTTGGTCCATCCTAATGCACATTAAGAAGAGATTACTAATAGTTCATATAACTCAACTATTTCGAAGAGAACTACCACTACTAGAAGCATGCTTGATTTACTCTCCCAATGTTATAGCATGAATTAATAACTATACATCAATTCATGAACATTAACCATGTAGTACTTATCTTAAAGAAGTCAGAATTTTGTACACAGAAACTGAGGGATTGATATCAACGATCACAATATTTGCTCTCTCTGCCCTTTACAGTGGCGTCGATCACTGCTGCTCTCAATGCAAACTCGACTTCGATTGCAACTGATCACACAGCTTTGGAGTTGAAATCTTCACGGGACTGGAACATTGTGTTGGATCATCATCTAAACTGCATAAACTCGATGACCAAACAACACAAAATAAGATTCAATTAACTTATCCCAGTGAAACACATATAACCAGTGTCAAATCTGCACAACTCAGTAGGTTGACTTTCAACTCAAAAGAAAATGAATTTAAGGGTACACAAAAGAATACTTATCTTGCTAAAAATTAGAAACTCCTTAAATGCTGCACTTGAATGCTTCCTGAGATCTGCTCATATGAGCATTAAATATGCTCTTGAATGCTGACTCTACTCAGTACAACTTGTAGAAACAACAGTTCCTTCTCACATATCTCCTGAGGAGAGGACTTATGCTCGATATGCCTTCTAGCTTTCACAAATTTCAATTTCTCTGTAGAACATAAGAGCTACAAATAGGTCTCTAGATAGTCTGTCGACACAATATCAATAGAGATCCTCCAAGCAAGATAACATTTCTGCCACACACATAAATTGCTTGAATAGTAGTGCTCGCAAACTCAAAGTTTGAATGGAGTAACAACAACAGGCCTTAGCCCATGAATTCTATGATACAACGGCTGTTAGTTCCTGAGGCAAACTTAAGAAACTTAAGAACAAATTGAGACATGTCAAATAGACCATTCTAATCTTCTTGGATTGTTGCGACACCTTGAAAGGGGACCCACCACAATAGTTGAATAGTTCAACCATGACAGCGATAGACGAGTTTCTCCCAATGATTACCCAGAATTTACACGAATTCCTTTCCACCGCTACACCTTTATCGACCATCACAGAGCTTGCGATATTATTTAAGAATGCTCTAAGGCTTCTAATCACAAAGCAATGACATGATCTTAAATTCCTGACTCACATATTACGGAATATACTTCAAAATTTGGACGACTCCTTCAAGGAGAAAATCTCGATTTCCTTTTGAATTGCAAAGGCGAAAAAAAAATAGAATTAGTCACTCCCAAGAGATATGATTCTTCCACACCAAGAAAAAGAATAATTACATTCTTAAAGTGTCCATAATATTCTCAGATTAAATTATCGGTTCCTATTTGGGAGGTATGAACAACTACCGATAAACAATGTGCTCCTTTGAGAATGGCAAACCTTCCAGAGGTTTCTTGTGATGGCTCCCACCTACTCGATGATTTCAATCCTCCTGTGGCCACGCAAATGACTCCTGTCATGAAAAAGACATAGAAAGAGAGTGGATCTGCAGGGAAGTGAGCTTGCAATCTTTGACTTCTTATGATGACCGACTTTCATCATAAGATATGGAGGTAGGCGATGATTAACAATATTGGCCCGATTACCATAACTAAGTCCAACAGTCTTCTGGATGATCTTCTGATTAATAGCAATTGCTAAATGAATTCCCTGAACTCACAGGTTGTCACCAAAGACAATTCCATCTGATCACGATCTTTTTATACCCGCTCTGATACCATATTGATTTTATGTGATCAGATTGTATGCACAGAAATTAATTCAAATCAGACACAATAACACAACAGATACCCTGGGAAAACCCTCCTCTTGAGGGAGAAAAACCCAACCACAAAATAATGCTTATATATTGAATTTCAATGTGTCTCCTTTACAATAGGCCAAACTGAAGGTCGAATATGAGCATTAACTGAGAATGCAACATAGCCAACACAAAACAATATTTCGCTGATGTAAGATACAGTCACAAGAGATATCACACCACCTTGAAGAACACACACTTGACAATGATCAAACTGAGTCAATAACTTCACCTCCTGTACTTGGACTGAACTCGCATGAATATGATACATCAAACTGAATACACTACAATGAGAGATCAATCAGCTATATATACTATATTGAAGGGATACGTGACCATTCAATATTACAAGTTAGCCAACCACAAGGGATGCGTCCCTTCTAAATAATAATATGTCAGTCTTTATCATCAAGTGTGTCATTTCATAAACAAGAAGTCAGTTTCTTAAGATTCGCACCTCCTCATTAAATACATGTTAATCATTATTAACAAAAAATTGCATATATAAATTAAATAGCCAAAGAGCTATTATTTAATTTATGACTTCTTCAATTGATCTGTGCTGGAAGAATCATATGATGCTGCAATAAAACATCAAAACCCTGTCCGTCCCGTCCCCGTCCCCTTATCCCTGGCCGCGGTATTGTCAGCCGTCCCCTCGGGGCCGTTTCCTAAAAATTGCAAAAGGGCCCCTCCGGCCCCTACTGAGACATCCAGGGAACGGGACAGGGAAGGCGGAGGGGCCGTCCCTGCCTGATTCCTAGCCTTGAGAGGGTAGGATAATACTATAGAATTTTGGAGATGTGATTTTGGGAAGCAACAACTTTGATGTTGGAGAATGTTCAAGGTGGTATGAAATAGCTTAGAGCAGGCTTTGGTAGAAAAGAAACATGGTATTTTGAGCAGTTTTGGCTTCTACATAAAACTATCGGTAGTTCTCAGCCACTGATTTCATCACAAAAGACATTTTTGTGCTGTTGAAGAGCAGTAGTTTTGTTTGCAAATAGGAAAACAGCATTTGGTGTTACACTTCCTTTGGCTCTTCGACTTCCTTTCTCTATTGTAAGGCTATAACAAGTCATTGAAACCTGAATTTTTTTTGGGGATGTGTAATTGGGATTTAGAGTTGTATGCAATTTTTTTGAATTCTCAAGTTGACTGTGTGAAGACAAGACCATGACTATGAGGTTGTGAGAGTGCTTTATAGGTCTTAGGGTGCTGAATTAGAGTTAGTTTCATGCTTGTGGTGAGCCCAATAGGCTTAGATTTGTAATTTGTCATTGGAGTGTGGATTTAAGTGAGGTAGCTACATTTTGTTGGAGTTTTCTACCATCTGTGGGTTTCTCCAAGGTACATCCATGTTCATTCTTGTGGTGATGTTTGATTTCCCTAATACTTGCAGAATTCATTGTGCTAAGAATAATTCCAGTCAAGTTGGTCCCCAATGCAATTCTATAAATTGATGAATAGTGTATGGAATATGCATCCTAGCTTACATATCACTATTATAATATAGTTGTAGTCTCCAAACAAATAAATTTATCCTTGATTGGGCACTATACTAATGGTGTTGAAGGAGAATCTTTAATTTCCTCGACAATCATAGGAAATTAACATGCTTGGTTGTGTAGGTGGGGCTAGGATGCCAGGTTGAGCTATTGTGAAGATGCTATATGGTTTTATATTTGTTCAGAAGCATAATCTAGAACATTTTCATTATGGCTCTAACAGTTAGACTTAAAAATTTTAAATATTTTCCCCTTGACTTTGACATTGGTGGATGCAGTTTAGCCCTGTGGGACACTATTTTGTAAGTGCTTCACATGATAGAACTGCCAGAGTTTGGTCAATGGACAGAATCCATCCTTTACGGATCATGGCAGGACATCTTTCTGATGTTGATGTAAGTTTAACTGTGTGTCCTTTTTGTGCTTTTATCCTTTCTGGTTGGTTTATTGTTTTAGAATCTCAGTTGTCATTTTTTAAATTTCATTTCAAATTACATTTCCCATTAATGGGGATAAATTTAATATTTTCTCATGCTTTCTGGGATATTCAAAATTTTGTACAGTGTGTGCAGTGGCATGCCAACTGCAACTATGTTGCTACTGGATCCAGTGACAAGACTGTAAGATTATGGGATGTTCAAACTGGTGAATGTGTGCGCATGTTTGTTGGTCATCATGGCATGGTCTTGTCCATAGCAATGTCTCCTGATGGGCGTTACATGGCATCTGGAGATGAAAATGGTACTATTAGAATGTGGGATCTATCAAGTGGTCGATGTGTAACTCCTTTAATGGGGCATACATCCTGCATATGGACACTTGCTTTCAGGTACACATCGTTTGTTTTCTTTTCAATACACAGCTAGCTTTAATGGGAAAAGAACGGCTAAAATGGCTGATTTAGCTATTAACATCTTTAAGCTGCATTGCTTTTATGATAGAGTTTTACAAATTCGATTTTTGTTGTCTAAGATGAGTTTTCTAGTGATCTTATTTACTGTTGAAGTGATCAATTATTCTGACTTTTTCCCATGCTCAATAACCATTTTGGGTTAGGCATCTCTAGATTGATTTTTTGTAGAATAACTCCAGTTTTGTACAATTTGTTTCCCACTTTGCCCAAATCATCAGTGTGATGGCACTTGTTAAGAAAAAAGTATTTAATGTGAATGATAACGCCAAATAAGAACAGAAATTATCTTCATTATACTGGGATGGAGAGACAGACATGAGGTATATTGTTTCATTAACATATCCGAATTTGCATATTCTAGACAAACATTGTTGTAACTCAGGAAAAGTTTCAGTTGCATAGCTTAATCTGGTGCAAATTCACTGTGATGCATGTGAGGTGAATTGTGTGTAGAAGCAACACAGACACCTCTAGGAGATATGTCTGATTACACTTGTTAAACTTAAGACTATGTTTTCTGTGTTTTGGAAGTTCATTTGTGCAAGTTATATCAAAGTTTCAGGGGTATCATAAATTCTAATACATTATTGTGAATAGACATAACTACCATGAATAAGTACAAATAATTTGTCATTTGTATATTTTAGTCTCTGGAAGTTAATATACATTGATTTTGAAAGGGCTAGGGTCTGTTCCATGTCCATGCATATGTAAAGGTAAATGTGATCTGTTAGGTCATGGTGAGTGTGTTAAGTGAGATCTCCCTTGTGGGAAATCCACAAGGGACTTGACTCCCATATGGAAGCTTACAAAGGGATTGTTTTTGCATTTACCTCCTTTATGGAGTATGCACACATTCATTATTAGGCCCACTTAGGCTGTACTAAAAAGAAAAATAATGTGGCAAATATTATATAGGCTTTGATTTGTGTAGTTATGATCTAATAAAGTGAACTTCATAACTGAGAAACAAAGGTAATTTAAATCCTAAGAAGGGCACATCTGTTTACCAGATGTACGAACCAATTGAAGTTAATGGGGAGTTACCTTCCATATATTCCTTGTTTCAAAAAGCATTATACTTCAGTGCTGTTCATTATTTTTTGACAACTGCTAAATATACTTTAACATACTTTCTGGTGGTTCTGACAGTTGTGAAGGTTCACTACTAGCATCTGGCTCAGCTGACTGTACAGTAAAATTATGGGATGTCAATGGAAGTTCAAGAACACCTCGGATGGAGGAAAAGTATACCTATATTATTTTGTACCATTACTTATATGGGTTGCATACAGTAGCTATTAAAGTATAGATATGTTTTTTTTCATCTCATTACTTATATTAGGGCCATGCTGTAGCTATATAATACTGAGATGAACTCTGAAATTAGAGTGGACTCAAAAATAAGCCTTTTGTTGCAGAGCTGCAAGTGCACAGAGGTTGCGATTATTGAAAGCTCTTCCAACAAAGTCAACCCCAGTTCATGCATTACGGGTATGATCTTAACCGGTTTATTTTAGTTAAGAGATTGCCATGTTGAAAAGTGGTCTGATGTTTTCTGCATGCTATTGTTGTTTTGATTAGTTTTCTCGGAGAAACCTCCTATTTGCTGCTGGTGCATTTACTAAAAGCCCATGAAGGTAGCTAAGTTGCACGTTCTAGTTGTTCAGTTCTAATGGAGAAGCTCATGAAGGTGGGTAGGTTGCATGTTGGTCCAATTATCCAATTTTGAGGAAGAAAGCCATGAAGGTTGCTACAATGGATAGGGGTTTAATTGTCTATGGTGTATGGCGACCTACTTGTCCTGTTCCAACGTCTAATGGAGAAACCTATGAAAATGGCTGAAGTGCAGATCCAAAACTCTGCTGTTACAGTTGGAACGAGTCAATAAGTTTAATAGTTTTCACAATGTACATGTGAAATTTATCTAAGTGATCTTTTGGACATTCGAAGATGTTCTCATTGTTATTTTTGAAATATTTATTCTACAGAGTTTCCTCGATGGCTATTATGAATTATTATGATCAAGGATCTAAGTTATATTTCAGGTTGTATCCTGCAGTGTATCTATAAAATATTATGAGTTCAGCCTCTGCTGAGGTGTTGGCAGCATGCTATTTTTTAAATAATCATCATGGTTTCTCTCTTTCTTTAGATTATAATTTTATATTACAAGAGCTTATGTAAACAAACAAGAAAATGTTTGCAGTCAATCAACATAATAATGATGCTAAACTCAGCTGCATGGATTTCCACGAAGCATAACACTTATTTAAAGAGAATCCCGATGATGGATAACACAATGTGACTTGAAAAGCTGATTTATAAAAAAAATGTATAGGTATATCCAGAAGCATTTACTAATACTGTTATGGACTGTGGACATCTGATGTCTCTTATTATACTAATACTATTATGGACCCTGGGCATCTGATGTCTCTTATTATAAAGAGATTCCTATTGAAAATATTAATAAGAAACTAGAAAATTACGTTCGAGTTTGGGACTGATTAATACTACTACTAACAATAATACAATACTTATTTCAATTTTATTTAAAGAGTTCAAACATGAAATAGTGTTCCTTTAATAAATAATATGCCATTTATAGCTCAAACAAAGTAAGCTCCTCTACTGACCATCCTCTACTGATCACCATCTCAAGCTCTCCCATCATCAACCACTCTCCACTACCTACTCAATTTGCAATAAACTCTCATCCATACCCAAAAAAAATGATTGATCAACAACCACCAAAGGCTGCATTTATGTAATACTATGTGATAATCCACCTCTTTTTTTTTTGAAAACTTGTTAGCTTAGAACATAATGAAAGGCTAAGCAACTTGTTTTCCACTTTCTGAACACCAAAGTGTGGTTGACGTGAGAGCATACAGTGAATGAGATTACATAGTGTATGAAAGGCTAAGCAACTTGTTTTCCACTTTCTGATCACCAAAGTGTGGTTGACGTGAGAGCATACAGTGTAATACAGTGTATGAGATTACAAACTACTTGAAATAAGCAGTTGAAAGTAATACCCACTTATTCAATGGAGGTTAGATTAGCACTTGCATTTTTAACTGGGAAAACTTATACAATAAAAGAAATGTAAAGTCAAATCTTCCACTTTTCAGGGGTGAGCGAATAAAAGAAAGAGCAACTCTCCCACTTTTCAGTGCGAGTGAATACAATAAGCAAGAGCAACTCTTCCTATTTTCAGCGGTGAGTGAGAACTAATGAGCCACTTATTTAGTAAGGTAAGTATCAACAAATAACAAGAGCAAGGTCACTGGTGGTACTACCACCCAGTGTTACATTGTTAGCTCTAACAATTCATTTCATACCAAAATATGTTTGTTTTTACAATTGTGAAATGAAACTGATTGGAAACACCCCAAAAGTATCACAACTCAGTAGACTAATGACCCATAGTTGAAATCCCAAATATACTTCAAAGATTATCAAATTGATGGTTGGTGCAACTTTGAAACTCTGCTGTTATAATTGAAAAGAGTCAATAAGTTTGAAAGCTTCGCCAATCCTCTCCCAAATGCACCAAGTGGCGAATGGAAGCAAAATGTTTCCACACAATTTTATAATCAAATCTTGATATTTAAAAATTTCATCTATTTTTAGAAAAAAATGATCAATATTATTATAAAAATTTCTTTATCTCTATATTGTAAAACCTAATTTGAAAATTTTATCATAAATTTAAATACAAATAAAAATATCTTCTTGAATATCTAAATATAATATATTTTTATAAATTTAATCTTGTTTGGACTATAAGAAGAGTTCGAATATAGTCTTCTCCTTTTCTTTATTTAGGATATTTTTTAATTCTTTTAAAATTTTTCATAACTCATAAATTTTGTTAAAAAAACTAAATAAAGGGCTCAAGAAACAATCGAACATAATTATAACTATCTTAGGTCTCTTAGGATTGTCATAGATCTCTTAGTATTGTCATATGTGGCTGTCATAAGATACAAGGAATTGCATGAGGTACTTTTAAATATAAGCATGAAAGTACATAATCATGTAAGGATATATAACAATGATTGTAACTAATGAATTGTGCAATTATAATGTGAATATTCCAAAAGATAAGCATGATATGCACATGGGCTAGATATAGCATCAATGATTACAATGTTGCCCCTAGCATGGGGAAGTAATGTGCTAAGGTGTCTACTTAGGACATGAATGAATTAGGTGAGTGCAACAATTTAAGAAGTAATTTTAAAATATTCGATCAAATAAGAAACCTTTATATGAGAAGAGATAGTAATTTTAAAATACATGAAAATTCAGGGATTCATGATGCTCCGGATGTGAAGATATAGAAATAGTGGCTCAAATATAAAAAGTGGAATGCATGATGCCCTATAATGAAACTCGAAAGATTTGTTGATGTAATTTCACAATAAATGTGTAATATTAATATCCATATAGATAAAGGGCGGATTTAGAAGCAAGTGATATTTATTATGGATTTGATAATAAAAGCACATGTATAGCTAAATACCCCTAGATGGGCATAATAACACAATGAAGATCACGAGTGGGAGGGAAGGCATGATGATCTTAATGTAAATATATATAAATAAAGGACTAAGCTGTGAATAGAGATAAAATATGATGCCCTTGATGCAATGGAAGTGGCATATATGAACACAACATGCGAGGATGGAAGGAATACTTTGTACCCAACCTAATGTGGGAGATTTGAAAGTGTGATATATTAATCTAGGCTCAATATGTAAGATTTAAAAGTATGGTATAGTAATTTAGGATCATATACACACTAATTATAATAAAGTAAGATCAATAAGTGACTAGGAATGCAAGGTAGCAATATAAGATCAATATAAAGGCTTGAATGATGTATCAATATCATATCAATAAGAAATATGTAATAGTCAAAGACATAGTCCAACAATCATTAGAATGAGCATAAAATACAAAGCAAGAAGAAAAATGATAAAAGATGAAAGGTTGTAGAATCAAAAGAAAAGAAAAGGAAAGTAGGCAACCCAAGTTGGAAATAAAATAAAAAAGACAAAGGTGAGTAAATTATAGGCACAAAGTAGATGTAAGAAATAATATGAGGAACTATGTAAATAAGTATCAAACAGAAATTTCATAAAGATTAAAGAAGAAGTGACATGAACAATGCAAAATATGTTCATTTGTATCAACATGGACCACTTAAGGTGTCTTTATATCATCCACATATTAACTAAGAACATGATGTAACATAACTATAAAGCTAAGCAAATGAATACAAAAAGAACAAAAATAAATGAAAAAGGACTGCATTTGAACAATGGCTATGTGTTTCGAGTGAACAATTGGGTTGCAATGAAGTGAATTAATACTATGATATGTAACACATGAATTATGTTGATAAGGTGGCATGCACAAAAGATAGATATAAACAATCTACCTTAAACTTTGAGATTCAATTATGTCAATTGCACAATGTTGTCTAGTTCATTTTTGGCGTCACACTCCAAAATTTGAGATTTTTACCAACTTCCTTCATATTCGATGCTCAATTCTATATCAGTCTAATATAATTAATAAAAATTATGAAAATAAAAGTTCTATATTATCAAATTCAAACAAAAAACATAATAATTAACAAAAGAGATATAGCCACATAAGAGATATAGAATTAATTGATTTTGTTTATCATAAGCATATACATTTTCTCATTTCCTTACACAATTATATTGTGAGGATTTAGAGAAACATACAAACATTAGAAAATCTACACATTGTTCTCATTGAAATTATAGTCTAAGTTATATTAAATGATTTGGTCCCTCAACAACAAGAAATTTTAAAAGATATGAATATTTCCCTATAAAGTTATCAAATATTTTTTCTAAACATTTTGTGATTACATTTTTAATATTAATCTTCACCATTTTACATATAGACGAAGAATCACCATACATTAAAAAACATCACACTAATATAGTGTAGTCCCCACAAATAACAAAATAGGATGAAAATATAACCACAATCTATTGTAAAAAAATCTTAAAAATATGCATTTAATATCAAAAATAGTTTTAGATTGATGCTCTTCGAATTTCCTTCAAAGTTAAGAGAAAGATGCTATACAAGTAAGATCCTAGTATTTTGATACAACAAATTATTTGTGAACCGAACTTCAATTTTCTCACTAATTTGATCATTGCACATCACTTCAAATGAGATAGCATAATCATATGTTATCTTAGATTTGCTAGATAAAGTACAGTTATGCTAAAATATTTTATTATTTTTATTAGATTTAAAATTTGGTCACTACTCTACTTGCAATACATTATCCTTTTTTAGTTTGGTCAATACATAAAACTAGCCAAAATTTGCACTTCTTTCTATTCAATCCTCTTATATAACAAAACACAACATCCCGTCAAGAAATAGATTTCTACTTGAACCTAGAATTTACAATTACTAGTAAAAACACTCCAAAATTTTTTACATAGAAGTAATCAACAAAAAAATGACTGTATGATTCATAAACATTGCAAAATTTACATGAAAAAACCATATAACATTTTGGACTCATGAAAAACCCAACCACAAGTCTTTGTAGCAATAACGAGCATCTAAAGCAAGCTTATTTTAAATTCTATAAAGGAGACTAGATATATTGACATGTTTTACTCCACATGTTTTCATCTAAATTAAGCTCTATCTAAAGTTAAGAAATATCTTCTAGATACCATTTATATTACATCATAATAATTCTACAATTAAATTTGGTAAGTGGTGTACTGTTATTCTAAAAATTATTGTTCAATATTTGATATTAAAACAAGATTAAGGGTTATGAATGACTCACTTAGCAATGATTGCATCTAGGTGATCTTACTAGGAGTGAAGCATTGAGACTTCTTGGGAGGTTAGTTATTTGAGTACTACTTTGATTCAAGCATGTCTTACCACAAAGTTTCCCCCCAAGGTCAAGCTCACTTAGCTTGTCATCACATTTACATTTGAAGATTTTGAAGAAAATTTTCTTTAACCTTTCTCATAACTATATCTTTATCTCTTTATTTTTAAACCTAAGTTTAAATATTTGATTGTAAATTTAGACTAATAAAAATATTTAATCATACCATATTTATAAATCTAATTTTCTTTAGACTAAAAAGAGTTTATTCATAGTCTTCCAATTTTATTTTACTAAAATAATTTATTCATATTTCTTATAAAAATAATTTAATAAAAAATATTAAATAATCAACTCATAACAATCAAATAAAGTATAAAAAGATATTTGAGAATATCAATTAATTAAAATTTTATCTTTATTAAATACTACCTAAAATAATATATTGGCAACGAGTGACATGGTGTGATGGTTAAGCTGTGATGTTGTTCTTGGCATCATGGTTCAAATTCTCTTGAGATATAATTGTTGAGTATTTATGTTGTGTTTACCTCTCTAATAAGAAAAATTTACTTTAAATATTAAAATAATATTAATTGTTATTTTTTAACATAAATGAATACTACTATAAATAAACTTATTTAAAATACAAAATTACTAAATTAAACTTCAATTAATAAAAAAGAAGTTAAACATTGAATTAAATAAAATTTCATTTATAATTTTTTTAAAAAAAATTCTTCAATGATCTAAAATCAGAAACAAAATTACTAAATTAAACTTCAAATTAATAAAAAAGAAGTTAAACATTGAATTAAATAAAATTTCATTTAGAATTCTTTTTAAAAAAAATTCTTCAAAGATCTAAAATCAGAAAATCAGATTTTAAGATAACATATAATTTTCTCAATTCATTATAATATTATTAAGATTTTTAGATTGTAACTCTATGCAATTTGTATATCTAAAAATTACATACAATTACAATCCAGATTTCTAATTTTTTTTTGTTTAACGATAAGGTATCCCCACAATTCCATCCCGCAGCCGTATCTTGGATACTGAGGCGAGCAGGACGAGACTAGTCCCATGTGGAGGGAGCCAACAGACAGCAAGCCAGTCCCAACCGGATAAAGGGAGTCGAGTCAAACCCAAAACCAATGGAAAGCAAACCCAGGACCCAAGCCAACTCCACTACATATTTCTAAAAAATAAATTTAATTAATTTTTAACAGTCCGTATCCTCAAAATAATACTGAATTCCTATTAAATGTCAATAGTCTTCAGAGTCAGTACTCGCGAATTTTCTAACTCCACCGGGCCTTGGATATGAATTAACCTCTCAGAAATGGGTGCGTCACGTTGAAACATAAAAAATCTCTTATAATGTGCCATGTTCGGGAAAGGAGCTGTATCCCAGAAAAAATTATCGCAACAGCTTCCACCACAGAGCACGTCACGTCTAAACATATAAAGTCCCTGATAATGCGCTCTGTTACGGGGGCAGGGGCAAGGCCCTCCATCCCAGAAAACTTTATCACACCTCATTTCGCGACAATGGTCCATGAGAAATTCAGATAAATGCTTCACGGTTGTCGATCTTCGTGCCAGCCTACGAACACGAATTCTTTTCCATTTTCTCTCGTTGGGATCGAATATTTGTGGGCTATCGATGATGTAATTAATGAGATAAGTCATTCCTTGAGTTGAAACACCTGGAG
>VDFB02281914.1:0-27101 GCA_007258455.2 Sequoia sempervirens
TGTGCAAGTTATATCAAAGTTTCAGGGGTATCATAAATTCTAATACATTATTGTGAATAGACATAACTACCATGAATAAGTACAAATAATTTGTCATTTGTATATTTTATTCTCTGGAAGTTAATATACATTGATTTTGAAAGGGCTAGGGTCTGTTCCATGTCCATGCATATGTAAAGGTAAATGTGATCTGTTAGGTCATGGTGAGTGTGTTAAGTGAGATCTCCCTTGTGGGAAATCCACAAGGGACTTGACTCCCATATGGAAGCTTACAAAGGGATTGTTTGTTTTTGCATTTACCTCCTTTATGGAGTATGCACACATTCATTATTAGGCCCACTTAGGCTGTACTAAAAAGAAAAATAATGTGGCAAATATTATATAGGCTTTGATTTGTGTAGTTATGATCTAATAAAGTGAACTTCATAACTGAGAAACAAAGGTAATTTAAATCCTAAGAAGGGCACATCTGTTTACCAGATGTACGAACCAATTGAAGTTAATGGGGAGTTACCTTCCATATATTCCTTGTTTCAAAAAGCATTATACTTCAGTGCTGTTCATTATTTTTTGACAACTGCTAAATATACTTTAACATACTTTCTGGTGGTTCTGACAGTTGTGAAGGTTCACTACTAGCATCTGGCTCAGCTGACTGTACAGTAAAATTATGGGATGTCAATGGAAGTTCAAGAACACCTCGGATGGAGGAAAAGTATACCTATATTATTTTGTACCATTACTTATATGGGTTGCATACAGTAGCTATTATTTTTTTCATCTCATTACTTATATTAGGGCCATGCTGTAGCTATATAATACTGAGATGAACTCTGAAATTAGAGTGGACTCAAAAATAAGCCTTTTGTTGCAGGGCTGCAAGTGCACAGAGGTTGCGATTATTGAAAGCTCTTCCAACAAAGTCAACCCCAGTTCATGCATTACGGGTATGATCTTAACCGGTTTATTTTAGTTAAGAGATTGCCATGTTGAAAAGTGGTCTGATGTTTTCTGCATGCTATTGTTGTTTTGATTAGTTTTCTCGGAGAAACCTCCTATTTGCTGCTGGTGCATTTACTAAAAGCCCATGAAGGTAGCTAAGTTGCACGTTCTAGTTGTTCAGTTCTAATGGAGAAGCTCATGAAGGTGGGTAGGTTGCATGTTGGTCCAATTATCCAGTTTTGAGGAAGAAAGCCATGAAGGTTGCTACAATGGATAGGGGTTTAATTGTCTATGGTGTATGGCGACCTACTTGTCCTGTTCCAACGTCTAATGGAGAAACCTATGAAAATGGCTGAAGTGCAGATCCAAAACTCTGCTGTTACAGTTGGAACGAGTCAATAAGTTTAATAGTTTTCACAATGTACATGTGAAATTTATCTAAGTGATCTTTTGGACATTCGAAGATGTTCTCATTGTTATTTTTGAAATATTTATTCTACAGAGTTTCCTTGATGGCTATTATGAATTATTATGATCAAGGATCTAAGTTATATTTCAGGTCGTATCCTGCAGTGTATCTATAAAATATTATGAGTTCAGCCTCTGCTGAGGTGTTGGCAGCATGCTATTTTTTAAATAATCATCATGGTTTCTCTCTTTCTTTAGATTATAATTTTATATTACAAGAGCTTATGTAAACAAACAAGAAAATGTTTGCAGTCAATCAACATAATAATGATGCTAAACTCAGCTGCATGGATTTCCACGAAGCATAACACTTATTTAAAGAGAATCCCGATGATGGATAACACAATGTGACTTGAAAAGCTGATTTATAAAAAAAATGTATAGGTATATCCAGAAGCATTTACTAATACTGTTATGGACTGTGGACATCTGATGTCTCTTATTATACTAATACTATTATGGACCCTGGGCATCTGATGTCTCTTATTATAAAGAGATTCCTATTGAAAATATTAATAAGAAACTAGAAAATTACGTTCGAGTTTGGGACTGATTAATACTACTACTAACAATAATACAATACTTATTTCAATTTTATTTAAAGAGTTCAAACATGAAATAGTGTTCCTTTAATAAATAATATGCCATTTATAGCTCAAACAAAGTAAGCTCCTCTACTGACCATCCTCTACTGATCACCATCTCAAGCTCTCCCATCATCAACCACTCTCCACTACCTACTCAATTTGCAATAAACTCTCATCCATACCCAAAAAAAATGATTGATCAACAACCACCAAAGGCTGCATTTATGTAATACTATGTGATAATCCACCTCTTTTTTTTTTGAAAACTTGTTAGCTCAGAACATAATGAAAGGCTAAGCAACTTGTTTTCCACTTTCTGAACACCAAAGTGTGGTTGACGTGAGAGCATACAGTGAATGAGATTACAGTGTATGAAAGGCTAAGCAACTTGTTTTCCACTTTCTGATAGCCAAAGTTTTTTTTGAAAACTTGGTAGCTCAGAACATAATGAAAGGCTAAGCAACTTGTTTTCCACTTTCTGATCACCAAAGTGTGGTTGACGTGAGAGCATACAGTGTAATAGTGTATGAGATTACAAACTACTTGAAATAAGCAGTTGAAAGTAATACCCACTTATTCAATGGAGGTTAGATTAGCACTTGCATTTTTCACTGGGAAAACTTATACAATAAAAGAAATGTAAAGTCAAATCTTTCACTTTTCAGGGGTGAGCGAATAAAAGAAAGAGCAACTCTCCCACTTTTCAGTGCGAGTGAATACAATAAGCAAGAGCAACTCTTCCTATTTTCAGCGGTGAGTGAGAACTAATGAGCCACTTATTTAGTAAGGTAAGTATCAACAAATAACAAGAGCAAGGTCACTGGTGGTACTACCACCCAGTGTTACATTGTTAGCTCTAACAACTCATTTCATACCAAAATATGTTTGTTTTTACAATTGTGAAATGAAACTGATTGGAAACACCCCAAAAGTATCACAACTCAGTAAACTAATGACCCATAGTTGAAATCCCAAATATACTTCAAAGATTATCAAATTGATGGCTGGTGCAACTTTGAAACTCTGCTGTTATAATTAAAAAGAGTCAATAAGTTCGAAAGCTTCGCCAATCCTCTCCCAAATGCACCAAGTGGCGAATGGAAGCAAAATGTTTCCACACAATTTTATAATCAAATCTTGATATTTAAAATTTTCATCTATTTTTAGAAAAAAATGATCAATATTATTATAAAAATTTCTTTATCTCTATATTGTAAAACCTAATTTGAAAATTTTATCATAAATTTAAATACAAATAAAAATATCTTCTTGAATATCTAAATATAATATATTTTTATAAATTTAATCTTGTTTGGACTATAAGAAGAGTTCGAATATAGTCTTCTCCTTTTCTTTATTTAGGATATTTTTTAATTCTTTTAAAATTTTTCATAACTCATAAATTTTGTTAAAAAAACTAAATAAAGGGCTCAAGAAACAATCGAACATAATTATAACTATCTTAGGTCTCTTAGGATTGTCATAGATCTCTTAGTATTGTCATATGTGGCTGTCATAAGATACAAGGAATTGCATGAGGTACTTTTAAATATAAGCATGAAAGTACATAATCATGTAAGGATATATAACAATGATTGTAACTAATGAATTGTGCAATCATAATGTGAATATTCCAAAAGATAAGCATGATATGCACATGGGCTAGATATAGCATCAATGATTACAATGTTGCCCCTAGCATGGGGAAGTAATGTGCTAAGGTGTCTACTTAGGACATGAATGAATTAGGTGAGTGCAACAATTTAAGAAGTAATTTTAAAATATTCGATCAAATAAGAAACCTTTATATGAGAAGAGATAGTAATTTTAAAATACATGAAAATTCAGGGATTCATGATGCTCCGGATGTGAAGATATAGAAATAGTGGCTCAAATATAAAAAGTGGAATGCATGATGCCCCATAATGAAACTCGAAAGATTTGTTGATGTAATTTCACAATAAATGTGTAATATTAATATCCATATAGATAAAGGGCGGATTTAGAAGCAAGTGATATTTATTATGGATTTGATAATAAAAGCACATGTATAGCTAAATACCCCTAGATGGGCATAATAACACAATGAAGATCACGAGTGGGAGGGAAGGCATGATGATCTTAATGTAAATATATATAAATAAAGGACTAAGCTGTGAATAGAGATAAAATATGATGCCCTTGATGCAATGGAAGTGGCATATATGAACACAACATGTGAGGATGGAAGGAATACTATGTACCCAACCTAATGTGGGAGATTTGAAAGTGTGATATATTAATCTAGGCTCAATATGTAAGATTTAAAAGTATGGTATAGTAATTTAGGATCATATACACACTAATTATAATAAAGTAAGATCAATAAGTGACTAGGAATGCAAGGTAGCAATATAAGATCAATATAAAGGCTTGAATGATGTATCAATATCATATCAATAAGAAATATGTAATAGTCAAAGACAGAGTCCAACAATCATTAGAATGAGCATAAAATACAAAGCAAGAAGAAAAATGATAAAAGATGAAAGGTTGTAGAATCAAAAGAAAAGAAAAGGAAAGTAGGCAACCCAAGTTGGAAATAAAATAAAAAAGACAAAGGTGAGTAAATTATAGGCACAAAGTAGATGTAAGAAATAATATGAGGAACTATGTAAATAAGTATCAAACAGAAATTTCATAAAGATTAAAGAAGAAGTGACATGAACAATGCAAAATATGTTCATTTGTATCAACATGGACCACTTAAGGTGTCTTTATATCATCCACATATTAACTAAGAACATGATGTAACATAACTATAAAGCTAAGCAAATGAATACAAAAAGAACAAAAATAAATGAAAAAGGACTGCATTTGAACAATGGCTATGTGTTTCGAGTGAACAATTGGGTTGCAATGAAGTGAATTAATACTATGATATGTAACACATGAATTATGTTGATAAGGTGGCATGCACAAAAGATAGATATAAACAATCTACCTTAAACTTTGAGATTCAATTATGTCAATTGCACAATGTTGTCTAGTTCATTTTTGGCGTCACACTCCAAAATTTGAGATTTTTACCAACTTCCTTCATATTCGATGCTCAATTCTATATCAGTCTAATATAATTAATAAAAATTATGAAAATAAAAGTTCTATATTATCAAATTCAAACAAAAAACATAATAATTAACAAAAGAGATATAGCCACATAAGAGATATAGAATTAATTGATTTTGTTTATCATAAGCATATACATTTTCTCATTTCCTTACACAATTATATTGTGAGGATTTAGAGAAACATACAAACATTAGAAAATCTACACATTGTTCTCATTGAAATTATAGTCTAAGTTATATTAAATGATTTGGTCCCTCAACAACAAGAAATTTTAAAAGATATGGATATTTCCCTATAAAGTTATCAAATCTTTTTTCTAAACATTTTGTGATTACATTTTTAATATTAATCTTCACCATTTTACATATAGACGAAGAATCACCATACATCAAAAAACATCACACTAATATAGTGTAGTCCCCACAAATAACAAAATAGGATGAAAATATAACCACAATCCATTGTAAAAAAATCTTAAAAATATGCATTTAATATCAAAAATAGTTTTAGATTGATGCTCTTCGAATTTCCTTCAAAGTTAAGAGAAAGATGCTATACAAGTAAGATCCTAGTATTTTGATACAACAAATTATTTGTGAACCGAACTTCAATTTTCTCACTAATTTGATCATTGCACATCACTTCAAATGAGATAGCATAATCATATGTTATCTTAGATTTGCTAGATAAAGTACAGTTATGCTAAAATATTTTATTATTTTTATTAGATTTAAAGTTTGGTCACTACTCTACTTGCAACACATTATCCTTTTTTAGTTTGGTCAATACATAAAACTAGCCAAAATTTGCACTTCTTTCTATTCAATCCTCTTATATAACAAAACACAACATCCCGTCAAGAAATAGATTTCTACTTGAACCTAGAATTTACAATTACTAGTAAAAACACTCCAAAATTTTTTACATAGAAGTAATCAACAAAAAAATGACTGTATGATTCATAAACATTGCAAAATTTACATGAAAAAACCATATAACATTTTGGACTCATGAAAAACCCAACCACAAGTCTTTGTAGCAATAACGAGCATCTAAAGCAAGCTTATTTTTAATTCTATAAAGGAGACTAGATATATTGACATGTTTTACTCCACATGTTTTCATCTAAATTAAGCTCTATCTAAAGTTAAGAAATATCTTCTAGATACCATTTATATTACATCATAATAATTCTACAATTAAATTTGGTAAGTGGTGTACTGTTATTCTAAAAATTATTGTTCAATATTTGATATTAAAACAAGATTAAGGGTTATGAATGACTCACTTAGCAATGATTGCATCTAGGTGATCTTACTAGGAGTGAAGCATTGAGACTTCTTGGGAGGTTAGTTATTTGAGTACTACTTTGATTCAAGCATGTCTTACCACAAAGTTTCCCCCCAAGGTCAAGCTCACTTAGCTTGTCATCACATTTACATTTGAAGATTTTGAAGAAAATTTTCTTTAACCTTTCTCATAACTATATCTTTATCTCTTTATTTTTAAACCTAAGTTTAAATATTTGATTGTAAATTTAGACTAATAAAAATATTTAATCATACCATATTTATAAATCTAATTTTCTTTAGACTAAAAAGAGTTTATTCATAGTCTTCCAATTTTATTTTACTAAAATAATTTATTCATATTTCTTATAAAAATAATTTAATAAAAAATATTAAATAATCAACTCATAACAATCAAATAAAGTATAAAAAGATATTTGAGAATATCAATTAATTAAAATTTTATCTTTATTAAATACTACCTAAAATAATATATTGCCAACGAGTGACATGGTGTGATGGTTAAGTTGTGATGTTGTTCTTGGCATCATGGTTCAAATTCTCTTGAGATATAATTGTTGAGTATTTATGTTGTGTTTACCTCTCTAATAAGAAAAATTTACTTTAAATATTAAAATAATATTAATTGCTATTTTTTAACATAAATGAATACTACTATAAATAAACTTATTTAAAATACAAAATTACTAAATTAAACTTCAATTAATAAAAAAGAAGTTAAACATTGAATTAAATAAAATTTCATTTAGAATTTAAAAAAAAATAAATTCTTCAAAGATCTAAAATCAGAAACAAAATTACTAAATTAAACTTCAAATTAATAAAAAAGAAGTTAAACATTGAATTAAATAAAATTTCATTTAGAATTCTTTTTAAAAAAAATTCTTCAAAGATCTAAAATCAGAAAATCAGATTTTAAGATAACATATAATTTTCTCAATTCATTATAATATTATTAAGATTTTTAGATTGTAACTCTATGCAATTTGTATATCTAAAAATTACATACAATTACAATCCAGATTTCTAATTTTTTTTTGTTTAACGATAAGGTATCCCCACAATTCCATCCCGCAGCCGTATCTTGGATACTGAGGCGAGCAGGACGAGACTAGTCCCATGTGGAGGGAGCCAACAGACAGCAAGCCAGTCCCAACCGGATAAAGGGAGTCGAGTCAAACCCAAAACCAATGGAAAGCAAACCCAGGACCCAAGCCAACTCCACTACATATTTCTAAAAAATAAATTTAATTAATTTTTAACAGTCCGTATCCTCAAAATAATACTGAATTCCTATTAAATGTCAATAGTCTTCAGAGTCAGTACTCGCGAATTTTCTAACTCCACCGGGCCTTGGATATGAATTAACCTCTCAGAAATGGGTGCGTCACGTTGAAACATAAAAAATCTCTTATAATGTGCCATGTTCGGGAAAGGAGCTGTATCCCAGAAAAAATTATCGCAACAGCTTCCACCACAGAGCACGTCACGTCTAAACATATAAAGTCCCTGATAATGCGCTCTGTTACGGGGGCAGGGGCAAGGCCCTCCATCCCAGAAAACTTTATCACACCTCATTTCGCGACAATGGTCCATGAGAAATTCAGATAAATGCTTCACGGTTGTCGATCTTCGTGCCAGCCTACGAACACGAATTCTTTTCCATTTTCTCTCGTTGGGATCGAATATTTGTGGGCTATCGATGATGTAATTAATGAGATAAGTCATTCCTTGAGTTGAAACACCTGGAGTTAAGTCAGTTTGTCTTGGCACCTGAGGAAGAATCTCCCACCTGTCTTCATCTATCCTGTAAACATGATGTGGAGGAATATAAACACTTCCCTCTGATTCATAATATTCATTTTCCCAGTTATATAGGACCGTTGGTGCTTCATTGCCTACACGCCAACGAGAAGAGAAAAAATCATAGACCAATACAGCTCCAACGTTGTTATCACGTTTCAAACCTATCACGACGAGTTTTCTGTTCCACCAAACCAAACGAGAAGATAATGTAGGTTTAAAACCAGTGGGCATAGTGGGGAGCCTGTGCCAAGAGAACCGAATAGGGTCAAACATTGTTATACCAGCTTGGTGAAGCAAACATATGAACTTTTCAGATTTCCCAAAGGAAATTCTAGCTTTGTAGAACCTGGAACTTTCCACCATATCCTTCCACTGTTTGCATACCTGTTTAAGAGTGCCATTCAATGAGTACGACTTCCTAATTAAGATATTTTCAGCTATATCTTGGGGAAGTCCATTGAAGAAATCCATTAATATAAGAGGCAGAGAAATCAAATTCTCTACCCTGGTAAAAGAAAATCCCCAGATACTTGCGACCTAAAATATGCACTCTCCAGGTAAGCTTCGAGGCGGAGCGGTTAATAGCTTTAAATATATCAAGAAACTTAATTTGGTAGAGAGGGAGGTTGAAGGGGCATTACCCTTTCGGCTTGTTTTCTTTCGTAACTGTTGAATTTGACATACCATTTGGAAGAATTTATCAAATAAGAATTACATATATTAAAATAAGAATTACATATAATACTGAGTTATCTTACATCACCATGATCTAATAATATAGACTTTGTGATAGTTAATAAATCATAATAGAAATTTCAATCATAAATCATAAATCACCTCTAGACAATTGTTATAAATAAGGCATTTCAAAACCAAAAAGTCTATCACCAAATAGGAGCAAAGAAGAACCATCATACATAAATAAAGATGAAACATGTGATCTCCATCGGTAGATTCCTCTGATAAAGATGAATGAAAAGAGACATATATCATTTGATATATCATCTCATAGTTCTATATCTCTAAATATTTCATCAGAATTGAGATTGTCAACGAAAAGTAACAAGGTATCTATTATAAAACAATGTAAACAACAATATGGAAAAAGTGTAATGGATCTTTAATTAAAAAATGAGAAAACCAGAAGTATATCAAGTCTTTCATAAGTCTGAAATAATGTGCTGTTTTATGCATTTGTCCTTCATCTGCCATCGAGAACTAGGGGATTATACACAATGGAGGGCCATCAAAATGAACAAACATCTGTTGGAAAAAATCATGTCCCAGTTGAAAAAAAAATATATAGATTATAACATAAATAAAAATGAGTTATCACATAATCACCAGCAATTCACCAAAAGAAAACTCACCCGCCAAATAAAATTCACTCCCCATAATTTTCCTTGATGAATTGCTGACAATGAATTTTCCTGATGCCCACATAAAGAATCCAACTTTATAATCAAAATAAATACAAAATTAAAAAAGGAATATTAGATTAATTTCTATATTCTCTCTCAAAGGTTTCGTCACTTCTGGATAATCTGAATTCTTACTCCTTTAGGATATTTTTAGGGAACAGAATGCAGAGGCGAAGCTTTTAGCCAACGATTCCCTTGTTCTAGCTCTCGTCATGTGGCTCGTAGCCTTCAGTTGGTTTCAATCGCCACCTGTCAATGTAATATTTTTTCTACAAGTTTATAGAATTTTTGTTGATACTTCATGTTATTTAAATAATTTTTTTAAAAGATTAATTTAGTGATAGAATTTTAAAAGTATTTTAAATTTTGATTAATGAATTTTTAAAATATTTTATATTTTGTGATTATATTTGATTGTTATGCATTGGTTAGTTAATATTTTGAGTTGAATTATTTTTATAGGAATTGCAAATAAATTAAAATTAACATTTATTTTTTTAATAATATAAAATTAAAAAATATTATTGTTTTTAAAGCTCTTAAAAAATTATATTTAAAAAAATATATTTATATACTAAGTTATTTTTATTAGTTTTAATTTTTATAAAAAAATGTTTTCAATTAGTTTTACAATATAGATAAAAAATAATAATATAATATTTGATTTTTTTTGGAAAAATATATTTCTACATTCATTATTATAATTTTTTTTTTTTGAGTGAAGTAACATGTATATTTTAGATGAAGAAGATTAATTTTGAATAAATTTTAATAATACAAAATTTAGTTGAAAATAAGACAAGACAAGGTTAAAATATCTTCAATTTACACTAGAATTTTAATGATATTTATATTTACATTTACCAATATTTATTTGTTTCTTTGAAATGTTTTATTTAATTATTCCTAATAAAATATTAAAAATTAAAATACTCATAGAAAAAATTTAAATTACAATTGCTTCATCTTATTAATATTATTTAAAAAAAATATTTTTATTAATAAAAATGAATAAATATATGTTAAATTTGAAAATATTTATTTGTTACCATAAAAGAATATATCCAAAAGTCTTGAGAGTAGGTTTACATTTATCAAGAAAAAATATATCGCGGACTATGATTGTGGCACTTGATTTATTTTTTATTTATGATTTATTTATCTATATGATTCCTTTATGAGATCTTAAATTTCTCAAAAGATATTAAAAATAAAGGCAATATGAAAAGAGCAAATAATATTCTTATTCTTTATGTTATGTTTCAATTATTTCGTGATATTTTACTATTCAATCTTCTTAAAGATAATATGAAGATTAAATAATATTCTTATTCTTTTTCTTTATATTATGTTTCAATTATTTGAAGATATTTTACTATTCAATATCTTTATATTAAATATTATGGGGATTAATATATTTGATAAATGAATTATATTAGAAGTGATAATGAGTTTTTTTTTCTTCGATTTATCAAATCATTTTTGTTTGAATTTATTAAATTATAATCATAATTTGTTTTGATTATATTAAAACTGGAAGGGCCAATATGCATTACAAAACAACCATAGAGGCAAACCAAGGACTCACAAGCAATGAGAAAACCAAAAAAGAAAACAAAAGCTAAAGCTTAAACAGAATGACCAGCAGGAGAAAATAAAAAGAAACCATAGAACTAGGACTAGCCCAAAGCCACCAGACACATATAGGTCTCCTAAAAGCTTAAGACCAATGATTGCATTCCACTCCTAAGACAGGAACTCGAGCTTCTTCTTGAAAGTCACAGGCCCCTGAAGAATGGCCTAGGTATCCTTCGTGACATTACGAGTTGAGGTGTCCACCTTCTTGCCTTTCTTTAGTGCTTGACCATCGCCCATCCCTTCCGCCAACCACTTCCCCTGGCTCTTCCTTATCTCATCTTGAAAAACCTGAAGAGTGAGGGAAATATTCTTCACAACTACTGTGTTGTAGATTGTGATGATCCTCAGGCACTGCATTGTCTTCCCCTGGTTCTGGTGTATGGCATCAATTTTAGTCAATAAATTCTTCTTTTCTTCCTCAAAACCAATAATGGCCCGAAGATCATCCAACTCTTTTTCCAAGCTTTCCCACCTCTCAAAGGGCCTGGCTAAGGAAGTAATCATGTCCCAATGGGTCTTATTCTCCACCTCCCTAGGCCACATGACTTTCTATTCCAGAACCTTTCCCTTCAAGATTTGGATCCTTTCTCTAGCTGTAACCAACTGATCCAAAAGCCATTTAATAATATCCTTTTGAACATTGATAGTCTCTAAAATTTTATTCAATTTTTTTGCTTATGGGGTTGGTAGGGATACAAATCAACCTGGGCTCAATGCTAGGTTCCTTCAAATTGACACACATGTTGGTGGAATTATGAGGGCTAGGGTTAGAAATGGGCGGGGTATTAGGAATTTCCGAGTCATGGCCCTGAGCTAAGGAGTGAATGTTGGAATTAGCTGGGGTGGGGTTCCACAAATCATCATCATCATTCGAGTTATCAGAATCCCCAGACCTAGAAGAAATGGTCGTGGGAGTGGGCTCTGACAGGGGAGTACATTTGATAGGGACGAGATGGGTATAATCACTAGCAGGGGATTTATCCTAGGCCCGAGTGCTATGGTGGATGGCAGGAGGAGTTTTGTCGATAGTGACAAAAGGGTTGGGGTCCCCAGGGGGTTAGTGGGGTCCAAGATGGTCAAGGTGTTCTTGTGCATAGTAGCAGGGGAGGAAAGAAAAATCGCATGAAACTTGCGTAAGTGCAATATAAGACCCTGGTGAAGGGGTAACTTCTTACACTTGGCCTGAACATTCCTAACTGACTGCTTAAGTGAAGACATCATCCAAAATGGGAAATTCATCTTGATATTGTACCTAAGATGATTGAGCATAGGGAAAAGGTGGACGCGGAAGTAGTGAAAATTCCCTTCAAGAGTGACATACCTCATGAGAATTTCAACAATGATGCTCCAAACACTAGAAATGTTAGCACAGTTGAAACCATTATGTAACATGTTCACTTTCTCCCCCTCTTTTAGGAATCATTTCTTGAACTATTAATGGCTCTTTGACTTGCACGGGATGCAAATCCCTTCCAGGGAAAGCCCAGTAACCTTCACAATAAGCTTGGGGGTCACCATAAAAGAAATGCCACCAACAATGACAGTCCCGTCCACCCACGAATTGGTAAACTCCATGGAAATTTTGGGGTTAGCACCCTACATCCCTTGTACATACGAGGCCAACTTGCCCCATTTAGGAATCACCCAAACCTCTTTATCTTGCTTCCAACCATCACAAGTAGTAGGTTCATCTTGGACAAAATCCCCTCCCATCTCGACACCCACAAAAAATAGAGCAATGAAATACCAGTAATGAAAATGGCTATTTAGATACTAGATCCGTAAATAATAAAAAACCATCAAAGATTGATTAGGAGGCTTAAAAGTTGCCATAAATGACGGGTGTGGCAACTATCAAAATGAGCTAACAAAAAATATAACTCGATCTCATTTGGATAGTAATTTGACATCATTATGAATTAATTCAAGCACTTTACTAAGGATTTGGTGGATATCATCCCATTTTACCAAATTTGGAGTAAAAGCTCCAAGATTTGCTAAGGCATCGATGACTTTATTGCTGCTCCTAAACATGTGATTCACACTGCTATTCCCAAGGGAAATCATGAGATTATGAACTGTGGATACCTTTTCTGCACTTGCTAAAAAACAAACAACCATTAGCATTCTTAGTAAACTTAAGCAAACCAAAACAAACATCCCTATGAAATATTGAATCATTCTACCTATGTAAACAAAGAAGTAAGATATCAAATAATCTAAGTGAAAGCATACGAAAGAAAGAATCAAACTCTATCCCATAGTGGGAGTGGTGCTCCTTTGATGTGGAAAGGATTCCCTTTCCCACCCCCTTGATAAGCTCCAGATGTGATAAAGATGCAAGTGTCTATAGTGCAAATGCATAAGCTTGTAGATGAGATTGTGGATGATTGTGGATTCTATTTATAGATTGAAGGGTTGAAGAAGGGAGAGATGGGAAGAATGTAGGACTAAAGAAGAGCCAATGATATTGTGATACTTTTCACATGGCTAGTGGAGGAAGGTGGAGAACATTTTGGAGAATGTGCATAGTTAATGCATGTAGTTGAGGATTTGAGAGGTGTAAAAGAGATTAATGCACTTGTAAGAGGAATTAACTAAATATGGTTGAGATTTTTTGGAGAGAAATGGTTTGGGTAAGAAAGTCAAATAAGTGGAGTAAATGAAGGAATATTCCTTGGGAATATGCCTTGTGAGGGAAAATATCATATTAATTAATTGAGGAAATTGATTTTCATGTGTGACTATGGTAGTTGACCATGGGTTTGCTTTGACCAAAGTTGAGTCAAAAGCTAGAGAAATGATGGTTTAGTATTAGGAGTTAATTAATTTAGGATTGCTGGTATTGGCATGGTGTGATGGTTTATAGGTGGCATTGTTGTTCTTGCCACCAAGGTTCAAACCCCGTTGGGGTGGTATTGTTGAATGGTTGTATTCCGGTTCATAGCTCCGGTCAAAAGCGTTTACCCCTTGAATAAAAAATAAATAAATTTAAGATTAATTAACTTGGATGAAATTAGTTGATTTATGACATTTAATTTAAATGTTTAGGTTTATTTAAATCAAATGAGAGGATGTTAGAACATTAGGATTTTAATTAAATATATTGATTTATTTAATTAAAAGGGATGACATTAGTTAGGAGAAAGTGAATTAATCAAATAAACTTAGTTACTTGATTAATAGTAGAAGTAATGTTAATTTGAGTGTCTACATTTTCCCCTTCTTTGAAGCAACGTACTCGCTATGTTGGTTCAAAGAATGATGTCACCAAGATCAAAATTCAATTTTTTTTGAATTTTTTTGAATGCCCCACTATTGCCCCAGCAGAAAAAAGTATGTTGGTACACTGCCCCCTCGAGAGATCGGGCAAAAATTATAATTTGTAGGGTTGATCTCGTGACAAATATGCGCATGCTATATGGATATATGAATGGTTATGATGATGATGCAAATGAGATGGATTAAGATGCTTAGAATAACAAATATATATTATCCTAAACAACTCAAATGATAAGGCAATGCATGTGAAATGGATGATGTTTCCTATTGTGATGATATGTATGATTATGCAGGATGAGTATGTTGATGTTTTATGAATGCAAGATGGATGCATTGATGTGTTGGTGAATGTCATGATAGCATGTTCACGTGAAAGAGAATAGAAGAATGAGAGGGATCAACCCTTGATTTTGAGAAGATGTAGAAGTACAACAAGTCTGTGAGTCATCGAGACTTTATTAGATGTGGTGATGAGTGATGATGATTTTCTTATCTAGGGATTGGGGATGTAAAGAGTATAACTTTCCTTATGTTTGATAAAACACATAGATATGATCCATCAAGGTGCATACAACCAGGATGGCGTTGTATCTAGTGAGATGGAATTTGAATCGACAAATAGATAGGAGTATTCTTGTTCAAACCTGACATATAAAAACCTCACTAGGGTGTGTGTGTGAGAAATTATGTGAATCAAAATAATCAATAACACACAATAGATGCAATGTATTACATTAAGGAAATAAAAATTAACAACACAATTTGATAAAACCGATTCCTTAAAGACATTCCATCTTCCTCTATTCTTAAGGATCCTGTAATAGTGGTCTCAGATCTTAATTATGCACTGAATTACTAGGATGAAAAATAAGAAATGAGAAGCCATTAATTCCAGAATGCATAAATTATGTCTACACCTAAATGATTTGATGATTTGATTAGATGATGAACTAAATGATATATATTGAATGGTAAATTGCTGTATGCAGAATGCTAATGAAATGATGTAATGATGAATTTAACTAATGGAGATGCTATGATAATGATTCTAAATACTGTAAGAAAACTAAGACACATCTAAGAAAGAAGCCATGATTCTAATTTACTTGCTAAACTACTCAAAATGCTAAACCAAAATGTAAACTAAGCTCTCAAATGCTAAAATGATTTCTACAAAGTAATTGTATGCAATGATCTCTTATCCAAAAGCTATAAATGAGGCTCTATTTATAGATTTCACCAAGGCATCAGGTGAGTTGGCAACAATGGACGATTAGGATTCAATCTAGAGAGATCAACGGTGAGAAACGAGGAGGTTAGAGAGAAATAAGGAAGTTGTCCCCTTTAATAGAACAATCTTTCCAAGTATAGAAAAGAATAAATGGAAAGGAGAAGCCATGTGTCTTTGAGTTTGTTGAGATTGTTGAGGGCAAATACCCATTTTAGAAATTATGAATAATTGATTTCATGTGACACATGGTGAGATGGAAGATGATGTGGAAGGAGGATAGAAGAATATGGAGAAATGTGACAAACTTTGAATTAAAAATTCAAATTTAATGAAAGGGAATTAATCAAATAAAACAAATTAGTTAAATTTGTTTATTTAATTAAATCATGAAGAAAGTGGTTTAGATAAGAAGAATTAAGAAATACAAACTATATAAATAAACTTTACAATTTATTTATATAGTAGAGGTGTGAGATGGGGTTAGAAATTAAATAGCATAGACAAAGTGACAACCAACACTACTAAGCTATTAAACCACATCCAAACAAGAGAAAACAATGAAAACATAATGAAACTAAAACATCAAATCAAAATAATCCCCATGCTTGAACTTGAATCACTTATCTTGCTCTCCTATTTTTCCTTTTGCAAATATGCCCTCAGATTTGTAGTCTAACTTGTGCAAATACCTGCAAATTGTAAGTAGAAAGTTGGAGAAGAATAGCTGTTAAGCTGAAAATGGAGAAGGAAGGTTGTTTTTATAGACAACCTTTCGAATGAATGACTGAGATTAATCTTCTAGAAATATTCCAAGATCTATGGATGTGAATGTATGAGAGGGATGTTATGAAATGGATGGTTGGGATTAAGTCTCAAAAAAGATGCCAAGATCAACGGTCCAGAATTGATGCACCAAAAATATGCCATGCATGGAAAAGCTATGACACCAACGACTATGACACCTGACAACTATGACAGACATGCAAGACATGCAGGCTATGAAAAAAATGAATGTTATGACAGGGGATTATGACAGAGCATCTTTGACCAGGTGGTGCATAAATAATTTATTTTAAATAATTTATTCAAAAATTGAGAGAGTGGAGTAAATGGACAAGTGGAAAATAAATAATTTATTCAAATTATTTATTTGGAGAAAATGAAAAAGGAGCATTTAATTAAATTTATCAATTTAATTAAATGGAGAGATGAAAATAGACCTTAAATAATTAATTTAGATTAATTTTATTTAATAGGAGGGGAAGGATAGTTAAATAATTTTTAATTATTTAACTATAGAAGAATTAAAGAACCATGAATAGATAAATAATTAATGGTAATTATTTAACTATAGATGAAAGTGACAAAATAATTAAATAAATAATAATTTATTTAACTATTGAAGAAGAGGGAGAAATTAGTGATGCAATTAGATAATTTTAATTGATCAAGATAGAATAAAGATGAGAAGGTGAATTAATTAAATAATTAAAAATTATTTAATTAATAGAGGAATGTGGTCAAAATTAATTGAATAATTAAAATTATTCAATTATCGAAGGACAACGACCAAGAAAAATGATACTTGTAGACTTAGGACATTTTTCAGTGTCTACATTTTTCCCCTCTTTGACATAATGTAGTTCATCACATTGTGTCAAAGAAATTTAATTCTGAAATATGCCCCAGTGAAAGAAGAATGACGAGGAGGGATGTGAGATGCCCCCTTGAGAGGACAGGTGAGTTCAAAGAACACAAATGTGCTCTCGAAATGGATGATAAGACTAGAGGGTGAAGGATAGAAGAAATGTTAACTTGGA
This sequence comes from Sequoia sempervirens, assembly GCA_007258455.2. NCBI lineage: Eukaryota > Viridiplantae > Streptophyta > Pinopsida > Cupressales > Cupressaceae > Sequoia > Sequoia sempervirens. The sequence goes on from VDFB02281914.1 coordinate 17,617, forward strand.
AGGGAATGGATATTAGCGTGGAAGAGAAAGGAGGATGAAGATGGAAAGCTAGACAAGAAATGATAAGGGAACCAACTTTCATGCTTACATTTTTATATTTATCATCATTGGGCAGATTATTATAATGGCCAACAAACACCATGATATGAGATAGACCAAGGTGTGCAAGGTTGTACCATCACGTGAGACAAGCAGTCGCATACAAGGATGATCAGGACTCATACTAAGAGAGTGATTGCCCCAGTCTTTTTGTCATAATCAACCACAAATAATAAAGACAAGCAAGACAAATCATGAAACGTCATTGCTCCTCTAAATATTGTTCTTAGTACATCCTCGAGGAACTAGCATCATGATTGCCAAAAGACAAAACAAACATCATAAATTAAATGACAAGTGCTTGCCAAGTGTCTGAATGTCAAAATGTCAAGTTTGTCAAGTTTGGTGGAATGTCAGATGTCTTGGTGTCAAAATGCCAGGGTTGACGATATGAAGATGTCAAATTAATGTCAAGTTTAGGAAGGAGACATCCTGAATGATGTTGAGATGCCAAATTCAGAAAGGACACATTCTGAATGACGTTGATGCCAAAGTGATACCAAATTCAGGAAGTACACATCCTGAATGAGGTCGATGTCAAGATGTTGAATTGATGTCAAGTTCAGGAAGGACACATCCTGAACAATGTCGGTGACAAGATTTTGAATTGATGTCCAGTTTGGGAAGGACACATCCCAAACGATGTTGATGTCATGATGTCACATTTAGGAAGGACACATCCTGAACAACGTTGATGCCAAAATGCCAAGTTGATGTCAAGATTCAAGAAGGACACATCCCAAATGATATCGATGCCAAGATGCCAGATTCAGGAAGGACAAATCCTGAATATTGTCGATGTCAAGAGGAACATATCTCAAATGTTGTGAGAATCCTCAAAATTCCAAATGACTGTGACGATGCCTAAGAAGGACACATCCTAGGGCATGATTAAATGACAGGCTACCCTTCACAAGGACACATCTATAGAATAGATTTGACGATTTTGCTGTTTTGACAAGGTTTGACTGAATTGTGACGAGGTTTGACCAAAGTTGACTGAATGTGCATGAATCTGATATGCCAAGGTGGTTGTCATATTTGATTGGAAAATTATTGAAGTTTGCTTGGGTAAGTTTTTCGTTTGAATTGTGACAAAGATCATGATAAATCTGAGGTGTGTGAGAAAACTGTGTAATGAACCCTAATCGACTGACCTAGTGTGGCCTTGTGGGCTCATCGACAGATGGCCTTGCCTACGTCATACACTCAGAGACCTCGTAGTTCAACACGACCAATGACTTTGTCTTGTTGACCAAAGATTGAGTCATGATTTATTTTGACAAACCTAATAGGACTGACCTAATGTCTCAGGGACTCAAACATGAGTCTTGCCTACATAGAAAATGTGCAGAGACAATGTAGTTCGGACAATGACGAAGACTAATCAAGACTTGAATTGACGTGACCATTTTGAATGACATGACTCTACTTTTTGGAATTTTTGTGTTTTCTTCAGGACATTTTTAGGTCTTTTTTAAGGACATTTTCCAATTTTTAGGCCTTTTTTTAGGACATTTTATGATTTTTAGGTCTTTTTTTAGGACATTTTCTATTTTTTAGGTCTTTTTTCTAGACATTTTTTGATTTTTAGGATTTTTTTCAGGACATTTTATGCTTTTTAGGTCTTTTTTCAGGACATTTTCTGATTATTTAAGTACCCATGCCACCTCCCCTATTAAGCAAACTGTGGTTCGCCAACTTCAATGATGTGTTTTTCAATGAGGTCTTGTACCGGATTTTTCAATTGTTTACAGGAAAAAGTTTTGTGTCCTTTTATTTGGTGATAGTCACAAAATGCATTATCATCCCACCAAGATGGTTTAAACTGCCCAGGGTCGTATGGTTTGGGGTCCTGAAGTGTGATGACACCATTCTGAAGGCATTTCTTGAGGAATTCTTCAATAGGTTCACCCAAAGGGGTGTATGTGCGACCTCTAGGGAATTGTCTTGGTTGTCTAGGCTGCCCTTGAGTTTGATTATTTTGATTGCCTTGGTTATTTTGATTTGTCTAAACAACATTAGCAGCATAAGTTTGTGTCATCATCTGCGTGTTTTGCGATTGTGTCCCTTTTAGGGTAATCATCAGACCTATAGCATTGACAACCTTAGCATCGACTATACCATCGTTGGTAACATGTTTGTTCTTAACCCAAAATTTGGTTTTTTCAGTAGAAGGAGGGTTTGCGTTTGTGTTTTTAGGACTGTATTTTAGTCTTCCTTCGGCTATGAGGGCTTGTTCAACTTGAACACCTCGTTCAACTAGGTCCGCAAAAGTTGTGCAATAATGAACACGCAAGCCATTTTTCAGTGGGCCTAATAATGTTTGTACGAACATGTCAACTTTTTCCTTTTTAGGTATGTCTATATGACAACGACTCACTAGGCCCCTCCATTTTTTAAAGAATGGTAAAAAGGTTTCACTTGAATCCTCTTGTGTGAGCTGGCATAGATTGGTAATGGAGGTGTCTATGTCAATGTTGTATGTGTAATTTTTCATGAATCTTTTAGCAAGTTCTTTCCATGATTGAATTCTGGGTTGTAGTGTATAGAACCATTCTAGGGCTGGTCCTGTGAGGCTTTTAGGAAACAGTCACATTAAATATGTGTGCTCATGAGCAATATCCACACAAATTTTTATGAATTCTCTGATGTGGTCAAGTGGATTTGTTTTACCCTTGTATTTGTTGAAGTTTGGAGGCACATAACCATGTGGAAATGGTGGCATGTACAAAGTTGTATCAAAAGGATATGGAAATAAGTCATATGGTATTTGTGTCTTGTTGTCAGAGGTTTTTATATTTTCCATCTATTTTTGAAGGTCATCCACTCTTGATAGCAAGGCGTGTACCATGGGATCATTGGTCGTTTGAAAACACAATATGTTTTGATTAGGTGTCTACTGATATTGCCAGTTGTGGGTGGGATTTTGTTGTTGAGTATGAATTTGGGACGAGTATGTGGGAATATGTGACCCGGCCATGTTTGTTTGTATTTGAGGTATCTAAAATCTTGGACTTATTTGATTTCCAAAGTTACACATTTGTTGCGTCATTTGCGTTCCTCGTCCTTGTTGAAAGAATTGTCCATGTAGCATGTTGGTGTTTGTTCCTTGGAAGTGTCCATGTGGTATATGTGTATTGTGCCCTTGTCCATGTGGGATGTTCATTTGCGATGATGCGTTAGAGTGGTGCTGAGGGCCTTGAATGAAAACGCGTCATGAGTTTCGTCCAAAGGGATTAGATGAGGTTCCACCATAAGGATGTGATGAAGATGCCCCCATTGTCATAGATGAAAAGCTAAACATAGGATTTGAGAAAGTGGTGCCTACTGATGTGGATGCAAAGGTGGCTCCTATCATTTGTGAAGATGATGTGGATGTTGTAGGCATGGTCTGTGAAAAGGTAGCTCCTATCGTTTGTGAAGATGACATGGACAGTGTAGGAATGGTCATAGTAGATGTTCCTCCAGTAGATGTTGTGTTGGTTAAAGAGGAGGTGTTTTGATTTATGGTGCCACTAGATGTCACATTAATAGTGGTAGTGGCAACTTGCATAGTAACGACAATGTTATTAATCAAGGCATTGTTCTTGTCATGTTGGGATGTTGCGTTTTGTGTCGTATTATTGGGAGAGATAGGTCGTATGGTATTAATGTCAAAGCCTATTGGTCATCTTGTGCCTTGGTCTAAAAGTATAGCAAGGTATCTGTCGGGATCGTTCATTACCAATTCTTCTAAAACTGAAGCGACTTTAGGATTTTGGGCTGCTACCTCTAAGTTTTCAACATAGACTTGTCCATTTTGATCTCTTTGTATGAATTGTTCAAAAAGTGGATTTTGAAAGGAAGTTGACATGTTCATAGAAGATTGTGCGTTCAAATTTCCAAATGGGCCATCAAAGATCCAGTCATTGGGATTGGTGTTGTCAAAGTCTTCTCCAAAGTCTGCCATTTATCTTTTATTTCTTTGAAGTCTTGTTTCCACCATCAAAGAGATTGCTCAAACGAAGATGATGACAATGCAAGTATGACACTAGTCTATGTTTTTGTCTTTTTGTGTGATAATAGATGACAATGCAATGAGACGATAATGTGTACCTAAGGAAATGCGTAATTCTGAAAAGCGAAAGTGACGATTATGAATAGGATGACAATGATGACAAGGTGCAAAATAAGGACTAAGATGATTATGTCAACTAAAGATGCAACTAATGCAAAGTCTAGGTTCAAAATAACAACTAGGATGAATAATGTTTTTGTATTTTTTTGGGAATAAAGTATGCAAGATATAAACTAGAATGCAATTTGGAGAAATGGGTACCTAAGCACTCTAAGCTTAATCTTTGCATTCGATTTTAGTTACCAAAGGACTTATTGAAAATGACAAGGTGACAAAGTCAAAAGGATTAGTGAGTTTTCCTAGATAGACTGCTGAGTTGGAAAGCCTCACAAAAAGTGACAACGATTGAAGATAGAAGTGAATGACAAAGTCCAAGATAACCTAGTTTCGAAAGCAATGATTTTGGAAATTGTGATAAGGTTGGCCTAATCCAAAGTATGAAAAAATGAAAACCTAAGGTCAAACTAATGCTAAAATGATGATTATGAACCTAATGGGTAAAAGTAAAATTTGAAAGATTAAGCCTATGATAAAAAATGTGAACTAATGGGCGAAAAATGAAGATTTTGAGCAATTTGAAAGCTAGTTTCTGACAGAGACCTCTTGGAAGAATTGTTTGACAACAGGATGACAATGTTTAGACTTAGATTCTGGTTTGCATTAGGGTTTTGTTTCTATCAGGAAAATGCATCGTTTGAGGCAGCGAATGCATCACAGTATGACAGATGCGTTTTAGCTTAAGCAAATGCGGTTGTAACAGTTGCGTCACAGTTTGTTAAAATTGAGTTTTCAGATCTATTGAGAGCAAATATGATCTGTCAAAGGTTGAACATTTTGTCCAGAAGTGTAAATGTGGTGAACAATGTTTGAAAATCCAGCAAGCACTTGACAAGCACAATGTTTTGGTGTATCCAAACACACATGAGACAAGCACAATCCACAACTCATTAACATCATTCAGGCATACCAACTTTAGATTCTTGGGTAGTCACTTCCCAAGAACTGCTATCTCTACTGAAGGGGATTAGTAGTGAGTATCTTCGGGCATGATACTGTACCCTGCACTATACCAAGCAACGGTTGAAAATGGTTGGCCTCTAAAACAAAAGGTGTCTAGTAAGGGCATTCCGTTTGTAGGGCATGATCTATGCAGCGAGAATCCCCTTTCGGATCCATCTCGTCGGAACCATACACGTGATTCTTGGGCTTTCCTAAAGAATCCACTTTTATATACCGGCTGGAAGTCCCTCGGGTTCAGGGTGCTACCGGTATGAGTCATCCTAGGGTGAGTAATTTTTTCCACCATAACAGGCCCAAGTTCTAGAGGCAATAACCATTTCTCTTACACCCAGGATCACATGAATGCGCAAGGGGAGAGGATACTTCGATTATTGCATCAAGCATCAATGTGACAAAATTTTGAAGACACTTGTAAATTTTAATTACCAAATGATAATGTGAGGACACACAAGACACTTTGTTCTTTTTAAAAGTTTAACTTGAAATATGAAAAAAAATATTTCATTTTAAACTCATGTCGTGAGAATGCAAGTTCATTTTAACCATATGAGTTTCAATGCATGCTTGTGTTCATTTTAGCCCAATGACATGAAAATGCAAGTTGTAATTGTAAATTTTAGGCCCAATGAGTGATTCATGCAGATTTGTTGTTCGTTTTAACCCCCATGAATGAAATATGCAATTTATTGTTCATTTTAAAACCAAATGAGTGACATGCAAATTGTGGTTCATTTATCCTCATGAGTGTAAATGCAATTTGTTGTTCATTTTAAGACCAAATGAGTGACATGCAAATTGTGGTTCATTTTATCCTCATGAGTGTAAATGCAATTTGTTGTTGTTGAAAGCAAACAAAATTGATTATGCCTAAAGAAATGAAAAAAATCGATTTTTGTTTCTATAGAAACAATTTTTTAGACTCCCTCCAAGTTGTGCTACATGCTAAAAAAAAGAGATTAGTAACTCAAAAGAAAAGTTTAATAACAACAACAAATTAAAACAGCGATAACTTTCTCAAAACTTAACAAAATTTTAAATCGTTTGAATCCATGGAAAGCTGAAAATCAAACCTTCAAAACCCAGAAAGTATTTTTCCAAGATTTTGCACAAAAAAGACGATATAGGAAAAATAAAACTCGGGTTTTAAAAGCTAGATTTAAAAAACAACAAATACTAAAACGGCCATAACTTTCTCAAATCTTAACGAAATTTTAAACCGTTTAAAGTTCCTGAAAGCTAAGAACAAGGCCTACAAAACCTAGATAACTATTTTTAAATATTTCATTACATGATTTTCTGTTAGCTCCGAGATGACAGGTTTGTATGGATTTTTTGAAACACATAATCTTATGAGGAGCAACAAGGTAAATAGAAACAAATCAGTTTCTTAAATTATAGATTCACCGATCGGGTTCACAAGTATGAGATGGGGTTAGAAGGGAGTAAATGAAGTATGAAAGTGACAACCAACACTGCTAAGCTATTAAACCACATCAGAACAAAAGGAGAAAGCAAGTAGAGCATAAGGCTAAAGCATCAGGTCAGTATACATGTGAACAGATCACTTCTCTTGTATCTATTTGTCCTTTTTGCAAATATGTCCTCTGGTTTGTGGTCTAACTTATGCCAAATACACATAGATTATAGTAGAAAATTTGGAAGGTAAACATTAAGGTGAAATGGAGAGAGAGAAGAGGTTGTTTCATAAAGACAACCTTTCAAATAGACAATGAGGGATTCATCTTCTGAAATGTTAAGATCAATGAATTAGGAATGCAGCAGGGGATGTTATGAAATGGATGGTTGAGGATTAAGTCACGAGGAAAAGATGCCAAGATCAGATCCGAGTGTTTCAAAATATATACATGGAAAAGCTATGATGTAATGACTATGAGCACGATAGCTATGACCAAACATACCGAGGGCAATGAGGCTATGATGATAATTATTATAGGATTGTAATAATTATCTTTGACGGTGGTGCATAAATGATGTTTTGATGTTATTCAAAAGATTGAGAGGTGGAGGAAATGGACAAGTGGAAAATAAATAGTTTATTCAAATTATTTTAATTTTGAGGAAAAGTAAGAAGATGAGCATTTAATTAAATTTATCAATTTGAAATTCGTGGAAGATAAAAGAATTAGACCTTAAATAATTAATTTTAGATTAGTTATTTAATAGGGGAGGTGGCATGGGATAGTTAAATAATTTTAATAATTATTTAACTATAGAAGAATTAAAGGACCATGAATAGATAAATAATTAATGGTAATTATTTAACTATAGATGAAAGGTGAAAAAATATTTAAATAAATAATAATTTATTTAACTATTGAAGAAGAGGAAGAAATTAGTGATGCAATTAGATAATTTTAATTGATCAAGATAGAATAAAGATGAGAAGGGGAATTAATTAAATAATTAAAAATTATTTAGTTAATAGAGGAATGTGGTCAAAATTAATCAATTATCGAAGGACAACGACCAAGAAAAATGATGCTCGCAGACTTAGGACATTTTTCAGTGTCTACAGGTATGGAAGCTATAGTTGAAGGAGGAGGAACTTGAGATGTTTCTTGGGTAATGAGAATGTTTGTTGATGGAGTATTGGAAGAGGCATGTTTATTGTAAATCTTAGCAATTTTTTTTAAAACATGCAAGCCATTATCACTCTCAGTTAAGAGATTAAGGTTCTCAATAGCAGGTATAGCAGTGGTGGAAATGTTTTCAAGTGACAAGTCTTGTTGTAAATGTGCAAAGTTGTCATGAATGTTAATAACCTTTTCTTGCAGGAGAGACTTGTTTTGATTTTCAACATGCATAGGATGGAAAGGTGAAGGCATGAAAGTGGTATTGTCAGGGCCTAATGCACCATTATCCATACTAGAAGTAGGAGCTCGTGAGATCCCAAGGTCCACAACGAAAGTGTTATCGTGGGATGCCATGAGTCTAGAACTTCTTCTCACTAAAGTATTATCAATAGGGAACCAAACACTCATGCAAGTACCAAAAAGGAGAGGTGGATGGAAATGAAAATAACAAAAGATCTGCTATGTATAACAAAGATATGAATATAGGAAACAAAATGCAAGAAAATGCTAAAAACAGTGCAAAAGTAATGTCTAAAATATGCAGAGGGACTGATTCGCCCTGGGTGGCGAATGAGTCCCAGGATGGAATTTTTTTTTGTGTTTTTCAAAAACTTTAACAATGATTTAAATACTTTTCAAGATGCAAAAACAGGCACATAATGCAGAGTTTCAATTTTTCCAATGAGATTGAATGCAAGAATGAAAACAAAATGAGTTTTTCACTAATGCAAAATGAAAGGTCCTAAAATGCAATAACAAATCAATGTACTAATTGAATTGCAATGAAAATGAAAACCGGGATGCAATGTATGGATGCAATCAGAAGTTAGAATTTTTTTCAAAAGTCAGATTCACCAAAATGAAACATATATTTTAGGACCCGAAATGCTTGCTCTCTTCCTAAGTTTTTCACCTAGAAAGAGAGAGATTTAGATCCTAAAATGCTATATGTTCATTAAAATAAGGAAAAATGTGATGTGATATGATGTAAATTAACTAAAATAATACAATTAACTGATTGAAATGATCTAAAATGAATGCAAAACTAAGATTTATGCTTTGTTTGAAAACACAGTGTGATATGCAGAAACTATGAAACATGAAGAGATAGAAAGAAATATGCAAAAAAAAAAGTATAGGGTCAAATATGAGTGCACTTGGATGATGTGTGAGCTTTCTAGAATGTTTGAATGTTGATAAAAATTTCTGATTTTTCATAGTGGGACTCATTCGCCAAGTGTGACGAATCAGTCCTACTATTGAAAAAGCGTCGAAAACTGATTTCTGATAGTCGAGAGTTGATTTCTGAAAAAATGAAAATTTCCAGATTTAAGTGGTACTCATTAACCAAGGGTGGCGAATCAGTCCTCCCTAAGATTTTTGAAAATTCAACGGTCAACACTGCTTCTTTAGGCCTAGAAATCACTGAATAACAACTTGTCGGGATCAATTCTGCAGAAAATGGGTTGAAATTCACTCAAATTGCTTGGATAGATGATGAATTTATTTGAAGAGCCTAGTTGAAATGGAATCCACTTTTCAACACCTTTAAACCTATCAAATCTGCAAAACAAAGGTTGCAAAGACACATGCAAAGGGGAAAAATGTTCAGGGATTAGTGAATAGGGGTTTGCATTGGTCAAACCCCGCTT
>VDFB02281915.1:0-17622 GCA_007258455.2 Sequoia sempervirens
GATGGGACCTAGGTGAAGACCGACGCGATGGATGATCCTACCTGATGACAAGCACATAACAATGAAGGGAACGAATGACACAAGCTCAGAGTGGGATACTGAAAAGCTCAGGAATGGGGGATAGGTTAGATGGGTCGTCCAATGCTCAATCAACATTTACCAAGTAGCCGAGGATGAGATGGGTGAGGACACTAGTGCGGCTGAAGGCATAACATAACTAGAAAGTTAGGTAGATAATGATTAAGCCCTCTATGAATGACGCCTATTACCAGGTTTTCACCATCCATACTTATCCAAGGCGCCACCAAGAGGTGGTTTTCACCATAAGACGGATTTATTTCTCTTGACTATTTTTGGATTTTTTACTTTTTTACTTTTTTTCTTTTTTTTTTAATTTTTTTTGATTTTTTGGTTGAGTTTTGATTTTGATTTTTTTGAAATTTTGACTAGGTGGGGTAACCGAGCAGATTCAAGTGTAGAACTTTTTCAAATGCATGATGTTGATGGGCTCGTCAAAGGGGTCTCCTTCAAGAGTAGTCAACCTATATGCCCCAGACCCATACTTAGCGGCTATGATAAAGGGCCCTAACCAATTTGCCTCAAATTTTCCTTTCTTGTCGCGGTCTTGCTGAGTACGTTGGTTCTCCTTTAGGACAAGCTCACCCTCCTAGAATTGTCGAGGGTGAACCTTCTTGTTATAACTGTGCTTGAGGCGATTCTGGTATTCTTGTAGATGGTCGTAGGCCTTTATTCTTCGTTCATCTAGTAATTCTAGCTGTACCAGTCGCGCAACACGAGCATCCTCTTCACTGATAAGGTTCTTCAGAGAGATTCTTAATGATGGAAGTTCAACCTCGATTGGCAAGATGGCTTCAGCACCAAACACCAAAGAGTAGGGGGTGGCACCTGTCAGTGTGCGGATGGATGTACGATATGCCCAGAGGGCAGGATGAATATGGAGGTGCCAATCTTGTCCAGTGTTATTGACAACCTTTTTGAGAATACGGATGAGGGTTTTGTTGGTCGCTTCCGCCTGACCATTACCTTGGGGGTAATAAGGCGTTGACCAATGGTGCTGGATATGGAAGGTGTCACAGAGATGTTTCATGGCTTGGTTTTTGAATGGTTTGCCATTGTCAGAAAGGATAGTGGATGGGATACCATATCTACAAAGAATATGTTAAATGATGAATTTGGAAATCTGAGTACCGGTGATTTGTGAAATGGGCATTGCCTCTACCCACTTGGTGAAGTACTCAGTGGCGGTAATTATGAAGGTGTGGCCGTTAGAAGATGGTGGGTGGATCTTGCCAATCAAGTCGAAACCCCATTGAGAAAATGACCATGGTGCTAGGAGAGGCTGAAGATCTTGTGCTGGGGCGTGGATTAAATCTGCGTGTTGCTGGCATGGAAGACACTTCTTTACAAAATCACAAGCATCGTGTTCCAACATAGGCCAATAATACCTAGCTCGTAAGATCCTTTTGGCCAGGGCCATACCATTTGAATGTGCTCCACAAACACCACCATGTACCTCTGTTAGTGTAGCATGGGCTTTGGTCTCATTCAGACATCTAAGGAGGATTCCATCATACCTGTGATGATAAAGCGTATCACCAACAATGACGTATCAAGAAGAGCGATGAATGAAGGATTTGCGTTGGTTACGGGTAAGGTCTGGGGGTATAATGTTATCACCGAGGTAGGTATAGATGTCTTGGTACCATGGGGAGGTGGGACCCACAATTTCGCACACCATGTCGGTCTCAGGGATATCATATGCTGGGATTAAAAGTTGTTCTACAAGAAATTCACACTCTATTCGATCCTTGGGCATGTCCAGGAGGGAGCCAATAGTGGCCATCGCATTAGCTGCTTTGTTTCGTACCCTGGGAATCTGTTCAAATTATATAGAGATGAAATATTTCTTGAAATCATCCACCATGCGCATGTAGGGTAACAACTTATCATCCTTGGTTAGGAACTCATCATTAACTTGTCTAATAACCAGTAACGAATCACCAAAGACTTTCAATTGAGTTATGTGCCATTGTTTCGCAATCTTGAGACCAGTGAGGAGAGCTTCACATTCGGCCATATTGTTGGTACATGGGAAAGCTATCCTGAATGACTTGGGAATGTAGTCACCCTGAGGGGTAACTAATAAAATTCCTGCCCCCGATCCATTATGTGTATATGATCCATCAAAATACAGTGTCCACGTGGGGGTCTCATCAACAGAGAAGACTTCCTCATCAGAGAATTCTGTGATCAATGGGTGAGTGTCAACTAGAGGAGCTTTCGCTAACTGGTCTGTGATTATCTGCCCTTTAAGAGCCTTGCGGTCCACATATTCTATGTCGAATTCACTGAGGAGCATGACCCACTTAGCCATGCGGCCAGTTAGAGTGGTTCTAGATAACAGATACTTCAATGGATCGATCTTGGCGATTAGTTTTACCAGATGGCTAAGCATGTAATGTCGAAACTTCTATGTGCTAAAGATGAGTGCAAGACAGGCCTTTTCCATGGGGGAGTAGTTTAACTCGTAGCCAACCAATGTCCGGCTGATGTAGTAGATTGCCCTTTCTTTCGATGACTCATCATGCTGTGCCAACAATGTACCCAGTGTGACTGAAGTGGTGGAGATATAAAGCAAGAGGGGTTTGCCAAGAATAGGTGGCATTAATATCGGGGGATGGGCTAAATACTCCTTGATTTTGTCGAAGCCTATCTGACACTGCTGGTTCCATCGGAAGGTGGAATCTTTTTTCAGGAGATGAGTGAATGGCTGACACTTGTCTGCTAGCTGGGAAATGAACCGACGGATGGACTGCATCTTCCCCTGAAGGCTTCTTAACTGTTTGAGATTGCATGGAGAGGGCATGTCCAGGATAGCTTTTACCTTAGTGGAATCAACCTCAATGCCCCTGCGAGAGACTATGAAACCCAGCAACTTTCCTGAAGTGACCCCAAAGACACACTTTTTTGGATTTAGCCACAACTTGTAATTCTCTAATCGCTCAAATATCTTCTTCAGGATGGCAGGATGTTTTGCTCGTGTTCTGGATTTTCCTAATAGGTCGTCGACATAGTCCTCCATGATGATGTGTATGAGGTCATGGAAGATGACCGTCATTGCCCTCTGATATGTTGCCCCCGCATTTTTAAGACCAAAGGGCATAACATTGTAACAGAAAGTGCCCCAAGGGGTTGTGAAGGCGGTCTTGTGTTGGTCCTCAGGTGCGATTCAGATCTGGTTATACCCAGAGAAGCCATCCATAAGGGACAACATCTCATGTCCCACTGTCAGGTTGACCAACATGTCAATGTTGGGTAGGGGGAAATCATCTTTTAGGCAGGCTTTGTTGAGATCCCTGAAGTCCGTGCAAACCCGAATGTCACCATTTGGTTTAGCAACTGGCACTACGTTGGAGATCCACTCAGAGTAGTCAATTGGTCTGATAAAACCCACCTCCAATAACTTCTCCAATTCCTTCTTGACTAACAACGCGACTTGTGGATGCATCTTGCAGAGTTTTTGTTTGACAGGCTTAGCATCTGGGTGGATGTCCAAATGATGAACCACCAAAGTGGGGTCTAGGCCTGGCATGTCAGAGTATGACCAAGCAAAGTTAACGACCCCCTCTTGGAGTAGCTAGACGATGATTGGATATTCTTGCTCTGAGAGTGACTTGGCTACATAGGTGACCTTAGGACTTTTAGTAGTTCCCAGATTGACTTCTTGAGTCTCTTCAATCAGAATAGGTGATCGGGCAGATAACTAAGTTCCCATAAGGGGAAGATGAACATCTCCATCTTCTAGCGCCTCTTCGAGGTTTTTTCCATCAGATGCGTCCTTTATTTTTACATTTTCCAAGTCAAGAAGTGCCTCAGGGAGGTTTTCACTAGATGAACGTTTGTTATTTTTCTTATTCTTACTTTTACGACTGGAGTGTTCATCCTCCCCCAATCCCATGAGGTTGAAATATGTATCCGCAAACATACTGACAAGTGTGCTAGTTTGTAGGTCCCAATCAATGAGCTCAGGATGGCAAAGGGATAGGCTAATAGTGCAAATTTGTAGGCATTCGAACATGGAAGATAGGTTGGTGTGATCGACGTCATCGTACGTACATATGATGGATTCTTCCTCGGGTATGTCTTCCAATGAGCCATTGTCCACAACTACACTATTGGAAGCATTAGATGATGTTTCGGGGCCTTTCTGCTTCCTATCATACCCAATGCCCACATTTTTTGGTAGCCGAGATGTATCAACGGGTTGCAACCGCCCTTGTTCTTCTTTTCCTAGGCCCCTGCCTTGATAGTTATGCTTTTCCATGAACTTTTTCGGCCAAGGGTACTTTTCTTGGAAGTATTCCTTGAGAGGAGTTTCTGGCTGGGGTTCTTCTCAGTAGACCCATTGGCTTATGTCCTCTTCCGGTGCATCTATCTTGATACTTGGGGATACAAAAGTGGTGGTAGGGATGTTTTTTCCATGGAAGGTGACAGTCTTGTCTTCCTTTGGGGTAGCATGCGAAGGTTGACCATACTCGTGTGGTGATGGTGGCATGGTCGCTACATTAAGAGTAGTATGCATTTCGTACTCGCCACACCCTATGTCAATGATCTGGACTTTTGTGACTGTGGGGTCAGTGGTGGAGGATGGAGTGGTTATCATGGTGGATGGTGCATTAGTAGATGATGACTGAGATGCCACCATTTCAACCCCAGGACAATAATGTAAATGGGGGAAAGATGTTTCTAGAGCGTGGCAATATTCGAATGGTTGGGGGTCGGCATAGATGGTGACCTCTTGTCCGTTGACTAGGAATTTGAGGCACTGATGGTAGGTGGAGGGAACGGCTTGTATAGCATGGAGCCATGGACAGCCGAGGAGGAGATTATATGGCAAGTCCAGATCAAGGACATGGTAGGTAATGTACTGAACCACTGGTCCCACTTGGACAGGAAGATTGATGATCCCTTCTGAATTCCTTTCTACATTGTCATAAGCCTTGATTGTGATGATCTGATTACTTAAATATGCTTGGGTATACCCCACCTGTTTTATGAATTTTAGAGTGCACAAGTTGAGGGCAGAGCCATTATCTACCAAGACTCTTTTTATTTTATGCCGGGAAACCATGACTTCAATATGTAAGGGGTGATTATGATTGGCATCAATGTTGGGCATATCATTTTGGCTGAAGTGTAGTTGGTGAGATGAAGCTAGGTGTCCTACCAAAGCTTGGAACTATGTGGGATCAATGTTATTAGGCACATGGGTTTCCTGTAGAGCTCTGTTGAGGATTTCTTGATACACGGGGGAAGACTTAAGTAAATCCAAGATGGAGATATGTGCAGGGGTCTTTCCTAAGTGATCAAGGATATTATACTGGGAGGTTACAGGAGTTGATTGGGCGGGTGTAGAGGCTGCAGGAACGATGATGCAGGCTCATCGTGTGGTAACAGCACATTGAGGGTCTTTAGCTTTGACATGTATCATGGATACATGAGGTTCTACCTGCTCAATGTAATGAATAATACCCTCATAATTGAGGGGTACATTCTTATAGTTCACGTTATTTATGCTGTTATTTTGAGGATTACTGTTGGAAGTACTCGGGCCTTGGTTATGGTTCGGGAAAGTGTTTTGATAGATTTGCAATTGAGCATTGGACGACGGAGTTTGACTAGGGTCAACCTTGATGTCACCTCGATCTATGAGATCCTGTACATAGTTTTTCAGACCTTGACACTTATTCAAAGAGTGTCCTTTGATTTTATGGAACTCACAATATTCATTTTCCCTAAACCATGCGGGCTTAGGTTTGGATTCGTTGAGTGGCTTGGTGATAGGGTACGTGATCGGATGGCTGATCTGCAATAGTTTATTGAAGACGACACTCAAGGGTTCTCCTAGTTGAGCATACTGGCATTTAGTGTTCCCTTGGTTATTTTGATTGGACTGTTGGGGAGGACGGGGTGTCCCTTGTGGTACGGATATGGCATTAGGTATGGATTGTTGTTGTTTCTGGGATGTGTTGGCCACGTGGACATGTTTAGTGTTAGTGACACCATCATTTACTGCATTTTTGTTCTTGTTCCAAAAATGTGGCTTGTCATTGAATGTCCTTTCCCTATCCTGATTATATATTTTGACGTGCCCCTTGGCAACAAGGGCACGCTCAAGGATGGGTCCCTTCTCTACTACCTCCACGAAAGTGGTGACATAATGTAATCAGAAGTTATGAGCCATGTCGGGATGAGAATTCTCCACAAAGAGGGTGACCATGTCCTTTTCTTTCAAAGGGGTTTTCATTCGGCTTGCTAGGGCACGCCACCTTTGGAGGTAGCTAGTAAAGGTTTCCCCTTCACGTTGTTTCTCTTTGAGAAGATCCAAGGTATCGGTATCTTTCTCCAAATTGAAGGAGAAGTAGGAGACAAACTTTTCTGACAGGTCTGCAAAAGATTTTATAGATCCCTTTTCAAGAGTCATGAACCACCCTAGGGCGTTGCTTGCCAGGCTTCGAGGAAATAGGTGCAAGAGATAGTTGTCATTGTGGATAACTTCTTGACACTGGGAGTAAAACTCCTGTAAGTGGGCCTTAGGATCTTTGTTCCCCTTATATTTTTCAAACTTTGGCATTTCAAAATGTTTAGGGAAGGGAATCAATGAGATGGAGGGATCATACGGATATGGGCATATATCTTCAAACTTGAATGATTGTTTGCCAGTCCCTGCCTGAAGATCTTTTAGAGCGGATTTGATTTCTAGGATGTCTGCATTGGCTGGTGTGTTGGATGGGTATTGATGATAGGATGATTGTGGATTCTGAGATGATGTTTGGAGATGGGCGTATGGGTGAGGAGGTGGCATCCCCTGTTGATACGCCAAGGGACCTTGTTGATAAAGAGGTTATTGTTGCGAGGCAAGATATGGATTGGTTAGGTAGTTATGGGTGGCATATTGTTGGGAAGTAGGGAGGAGGTGTTGTTGATTAGCTTGTGGATATTGGGGGTGTTGATATGACTGTTGTGATGCCACATAGGAGGGTTGTTGATATTGTTGCTGGTTATAATAGTTGTAATGATGGGGTGGTTGTTGATGCACAGTTGGCAGCTGTGGTGGGCGAGATGGGATGTTTTGTGGTGGTTGCGCTTGAGGGCGTAAAATGGATGCAAGGAATGGAGACATGGTCGAGGCTGAAGGCCAAGGTTGATTTCCTTGTGGTTGATGCTGTGATGGTTGTGTTGAAAATAGGGGATTGACCAATGGTTGTTGTTGAGGTGGAGGTGCGATTGAGATGTTGTGCGAGGGAGGTTGTTGAGCACTAGTGGGAGCATAGGCTTGGGGAGGTTGTTGGGATACGAATGACGATGAAGGAGGGATGTTGGATTGGGATGGTTGTTGGGATATGAATGATGATGGTGGAGGATTGTTAGATTGCAGCAGTTGTTGGGGTATGAATGACGATGGTGGAGGATTATTAGATTGGGGCGGTTGTTGGGGTATGAATGACGATGGTGGAGGATTGGTAGCCCCAGGAGGTGGGGGCAAGGCGGCAAAAGGGTTGCCCCCAGTGTTGACAGGAGGTGGGTTTGAGGGGAGTGGTGTCGGTAGCATTAATGGTTGCAGTTGCGGGATGTTTTGCGGCATGCCATAGGCAAAAGGATCATTGGGGTCAATGGTTTGGGGTGTTCCCATGACCGAGATGGTGGGATGTGCGGGATTGCCAACGGTATATAGGACAGCATTGCTGAATTCAGGTTGGTGCCAACCTTCTACGGAAGGAACATTGGGGACATATGAGCTACTGGGGATGTCATGTGAACCTTGGGGTACATTAGATGTGGAGGTGCCATATTTGGATAAGTTGACACCTGACGGAATCTTGACACCTTTGTCAATCAAGTGAGCCAATATTTTGTCCCCATATCTTTCGAGAAGGCGTTATGTCATTTGTGCATTAACAGGGTTGCTGAAGTGTTCCTCGAATGTGAGCTCAAGTTGATCAGCCATGTTTTCTTCCCCAGGTGGTGACGTGTTTTGACCATCCACATTGGATTGTGATGAGGTACCGTTGTGGGGATAGTGAGGGATGTTCATTGTGTTATTGGCATCTTGAGGATTGTTTGATTGGGCATTCAGGGCTTGTTGGTCAGCCATTTTCCTTGCCTATGATTGGGTCTGAACAGGCATGCAAGATGATGAGAGGGATCAAGATATTAGAAGGACCTTGGTGATGAAAGATTGATTCGATTTGATTGATGACGATCGGTTAGACTGATGTGGATTGATTTGATGACACTGGATTAGTCCAGGTTTTGGATTTTGATCTAGATAGATTTGATGATGTGGGGGTTGGATTGATCTAATGATTAGGATTGATGTGATGATAAAGATGATGAAGACCAAGATCCACAACCAAGTTTAAGAAGGATCCTTGGTAACACTAGGTATTGATTGAAAGGTGGAGGTATGATAACGACACCAAATCTGACTTGAGATAGAAGCGGATTGATTGGGTCAAAAAGGATAACTGACTTAAGACGGATAGCGATCCTAAGCCAGCTACAATGATTGTGATTAGGGATGAACACCTAGGTCAACTTGGATGACTATTCCAATGGGGTTTATATGGACCAACGGAGATCGGATATGAAGGCGGATTTAGGATGGATGGGGAGTGTCTCAAGATGGATGAATGGCTCTCGAAACAAGCAAAAGAGTGTTCAGGATAAATGAATCTTAGAACGAAGGGATGGAGGCTTAGAACAGACGTTCAAATATTTGTTTTGGATGCTGAATGGTCGTATCGATGTTCAAAACAGAGGGATAATGAATGCCAAGTGATGATATAGGCTGGTCAAAAGACAGGTCTGCCACAACACAAGGATAGGTCTGCCACTGCACTAGGATAGGTCTGCCATAGCAAAAGGACAGGTCTACCACAAGGTTAGGATAGGTCTGCCACAGCACAAGGACAGGTCTGCCACAGGGTTGGGACAGGTCCGCCACAGGGTTAGGACAGGTCTACCACTGCACAAGGACAAGTCCGCCACTACACTAGGATAGATCTGCCACTGTAGAAGGACAGGTCCACCACTGCACAAGGACAGGTCCGCCACAGGGTTGGGACAGGTCCACAACAGCACAGGGACAGGTCCGCCACAGGGTTGAGGACAGGTCCGCCAAAGGATAAGTTTAAGTTGGATGTTTTGGATGGATGGGTAAGGCAAAGGACCCAAAATATAGCAATCATAAAAAGACTTGGCCAAACTGATAATCACTAGTTTTTGCACGAGAAAGACAATTCAAACAGCACAACCCGAAGATTAATAAGAACGGGTATGGTCGACAAAGTCTTCTACTCTAGGATGCACATGGTTGCTAAGGAGTCCTCAATATACACCTGGTGTGTGAGGCCCAAACCGTGAACACCAACCCATTACAAGCGTGAGTCGGGAACCTTAGCAATATACTAAAGGCTCGAACCAACTCTTCATGTCATCCCGACACTTCGCCAATTACAACGTGGTTGGATTGAGGTACAGCTTTCGCTCTCCCCCCTTTATATACCCCACCAGTACGCATGGTTGGAATCATCCCTTGGGGTGATGAAATCCCCAAGTAGGTCCCACTAAGAAAGTGAAAAAGGGTGACTCAAAAGGACTTGGAAAGCTACGATTTCTTGTCACCCAGGATCACCAAATGGCGCAAGGGGATTGGATACGTCAAATAGCCTTCCTAAACATGCCAAACAAGGTTTATTGACCCCCTTTAATTAAGCTATGTGCCTATTTTACCAAAAGACAATAGGAAAAAACTTAAAATTTTTACCTTTTGGAGGACAGGTCCACCACTCTGCAGGGATAGATCCGCCACTCTGCATGGACAGGTCTGCCACTCTATCAGGATAGGTCTTCCACTATAGGACAGGTCTTCCACCGGAGGACAAATCTGCCACCCTGCCAGGACAGGTCCGCCACTGCAGGACAAGTCCACCACAGCAGGACAGGACCGCCACTCTGTCAGGACAGGTCCGGCACCACTGGACAGATCCGCCACTCTGTTAGGACAGGTCTGCCACTTTGCAACCTGGACCTTGAAAAATGCAAAAAATAGAAAACGTGAAAGAAATAGACCCATTTTTGGGTCCCACCGGGCGTGCCATAAATGTGATAGGTTAAATGTGAGCGTTAGAAAACAAGCAGCAAGTAAAAGAGTACAAATAAACACTAAAACAACCTACACCTCAAGATTAGCCTAAGTTGGAAACAAAACAAGATAAAAGCAACAAAATGGAACTTTATACCTTGCGTCGAATCGATCCTTTGGTTGGCCCTTCGATATTTGATGTGTATGCTCCTTGGATGGCAAGTAGATGCAAGCTAAATGATGTTGTGAGGATGAGTGCAAGTGGATAAAAACAAGAAAATGGCTATGTATAAGTTGAGAAACAAAATTGCAAGAGTTTGGCTAGCAAAATGATCCCCCTAAAATGAGAGAAAAGAGGGGGTATTTATAGGATTTTTGAGAATTCCTAGGGGAAATGGACGGTCAAGATTGAGCCACAAAATATCAAGATGTAGGGCTAAGGTGAGTTGAGAACTCACAAGCCCTCACATCTTGACATGTGGCAAGTGATATAGCCCTAAAGGGTGAAGTGGACATGAGGTGGAAGGAGAAGGACATGACATGGAGGGGGGTACAAAGTACCTTGGGATTGGACAAGATCTCCTCATAAAGGAGGTCCTTGTCCCCATGTGGGTGAGAGGACATGTGAGGAATTAAAAATTCCTCAAATATTCTCATGGGGAGATGGGAAAGAATAAAGAATAAGTGAAGGACATGTGGGAAGAAGTGAAGGAATTAAAAATTCCTTTTGGGTGCCTTGGGGATTAAATGTGAATTAAAAATTCACATAGGGAAGTGCAGTGCCTTGTCCAAAAGGAGAAAGCCTTTAATAAGGTTGACTAAAGGACATATGCCATAAATAGGATGAGGATTAGGTTAGGCTAATCAAATGATTAAGGTTGTGCAAGTACTCAGTTAGAGGGACTAATGACTCATTAGAAGCAAGTGGGAAATTATGGAGGATGTGACCTTAATGATGGTTAAGGGTGTGCACATGCTAACCCTAGTTAATTAGAAGAAGATGAAGTAATTAAGATGGATTAGGGGACCAACTTGCAAAAGTTGGAGGATGTGACCATGAGAGAGAAAAGAGGAATTAAAAAAAAAATTAATTTAAAAGGGGAATATTAAATAAAAGGGTATATTTATTTAATTTAGAGGAGGAAGAGGGGTAAAGTATTAAATTAAATACTTTAGGATCCTTATGCAAAATGCAGGGTATTAATTAAACAACTGGTTTGATTAATATTGACAGAGGGGATGAGCAACCAGATGAATAAGGAGATGCGTTTGATCATATGGAAGTGATCAAATTGGACGTCTACACTAGGGATTGTTTCTTATAAGTTTAATATTTTAGGAGGGTGAGAAGGAAGGTCTATTGATCTTCCACTATAATTTTATCAACCCAAGAGGTTTAGGGAACTAGATGAGATAATTCTTGAATCAAAACTGAGACCCTGCCAGTTCTCTGCCAAAGGGCCCCAATGTAGAAGATGAACGACAATGCGACATGCTAGCATCCTGATCAGGTGTTGGTGTCCGTATAGATAGAGAGTATGGAATACAGTTAAGAGTGACATATTTTTACCTAATCTACCTGATAAATGTGATTTTAAGCAATAACAAGAAACTAGAAATAACTGAATAGCTAAGATGACAAGAAGAATACTTTAACTTAAAAGGATAAGTTGACAAGAATAAAAAAAGGTGATAGAAATACAACTTATGAATGGTCCACCCTCTCTCAAGCTCCACACAAACATAGTCACCTACACATAGCAAAGTGGTGAAAAAAGTTGGGGTTGTTGCCTTGACATAGTCAAACCCCTATTTTGGTGTTTCCACCTCCATGGACAACTAGAATAGCCACGAGATAGAAAATGTGATAAATAAAGTATGGAAATAAAGTACTACCAAGCAATGGTAACAACACTATTCTACGAAATCAAATGAAAATACTAAATGGAATACATATCACCTCCCAAACAAGATGCCCTCGAGCACGTGAAGGGAGATGCAAGCTCTCAAGATTGAAGGTGCAATTGTTTCTGTAACAACATGAGTGAAATCCAGTAGACTATCATCTTGGAGCTTCAACAATGGAGAATGATGTGAAAATGAAGTGTCTGGCAACAATTGTGTACCAAGAAGCATGTAGTGAATTCAAGAAGATCTAATTGAATGAAGAATGAGATGTTTTGAGATAGATAGAAGCCCAAAAGAGCTATTCGAGGTCGGTCAGGGGTGTAGGGGTGTTACTCTTCATCACTAATGGAGAAGTGTAACGCCTTTGCATATTCTAGAGGCAAGAATTGTGTTAGGATGGAAACACGCTGCATAGATGTCTGTGCACCACGCTAGCATCCCTGACAAAAATTCCCCCACCGACATTGTAGACAGCCACCAAGTGGGTGGAAGAAGAATGGATGAATTGGAAAAGCATCATTAGGTTTAATTTTTCTAAGGTGAGGGGATGCAAATGGGAAACTTTCAAGGGCTGCAAATTCCCTCTATTACAGCTCTACATAAAAAAAATCCTCCAAGATCTCGTGCAAAATGGCCTTGAATTCCTTTTTATAGAAACAAGGGAGTAAAAAAATCTTCAGGCCAAGTATACATGTCACATTTTCATTTGACATACATTTGCATTTCAAAATATGATTATAATTGCTCATGAGGAGAATGTTCCATAAAGGACAAATGTAATTACCAATGTAGTTGTAGAAGATTCTTTCCACTTCCAAAAGCACTTGTTGTAGAAAGTGGTGGTACTTCAAAAAAAAAATTCTCTTATCTTCACTTTCTTTGTCTTCCAAAAACCCTGGAATTGTTGATTTAGCATATTAGGATAAAAGCCTAGGCCCACTAGCAGACAAAATTATTGTTGAAGCTAACTAAAGTTCTTGTTTGTAGTAAATATACAAAAAATACAAAGGAATTGCTCCATCTTAATAGCAAAAAGAATAATAGTCATGCAACATTACTTAGAACCCTTATAAGTTTTGCAATTTATTATATTTATTAACCCATGTTTTATATTGTTCTACAATTGGCTAGTTGAATGTTAAAACTCATCCAACTTAGTTTTGTAGGTGTCATAATTCAAGACCACTTGATCTGCTTCTTTATCAAAGTCCTCTAGGAACCTATTTGTATTCCATAGCTTTTCTAAGCTATTCTTCATCGGCTCAATATCAACTGGATCCTTCTCACATATGAGGTAATCCAAAGTTATAGTTACACTTTCCAATTGTGCTTTCCACTCTTCATATGGCTTTACCTCACCATTAGAATTCATTATATCAGACAATATGTCCAAATCACAATCATCAAATTCCTTGATCAACTCTTTTATTCTATCCTCCAAAGGACTCACCAATCCCTGGTATTCACTAGTTGTCTTCACAATTTGGTATGTGGGAACAATTTCCTCAAGTTTATTTGGATTATAAGTACACCCATTAATCATACAAATCAAAGAGTTGAGTCTTGGGACCCATTTCCTCTTTAGAGGAATTACCTCTATCTTATCTCGTACAAATATGCCTATTGCAATTATCATCAAAGAATAATTTGTATGCACACTATCCAACTTCCTCATTATTTTTCCCATTAAGTGCCCCAATATATTTGAAATTACAAGCATATTATTTTCATGCTTTTCATCCTTGTAGTGCATGAAAAAATCTTCATAAATTCTCAATTGTTCTAGCAAGGTCCTTCTTTCACTTCTAGCTCTTGGGGGTGGTGTAGAAGTGCTTTCCATAATTGGCCTATCTCCCCTGATAACTATGGAAATTGATGTTGGTGGAGGTGGTGGTAGGTGTTGTTTTCATTACACTTGTTGTTCCAATTGTGCAATTTTCTCCTTGGCCTTGTTGTGTTCATTCAAAAAATATTGGTAATATTTTAGAGCTTTATTGCATTGCTCTTACAAAGATTCAATTGTTGCCTTGCTGAATTATTCAACATTCATTTCCAAGGCGACTGCTTCCACTATAGAGGTGTTTGAAACTCTCTTCACAATAATCCCTCCTCTCAAATCACCTACAGGTTCAGCTACTATTGGTTTTTTTTATTTGGGGCCAAAGCCCAAATAGCTAGAGTATCCCATTTAGGACTGAAAGCAAATCCTGACAATGCCAATGTTGCTTCTTCCTCAAAGGAGAAAATATCTACATCTTTCCTTTCAATTGTATCAAGGGAAATGCTAGATGCCAAGTCCCATTCTAGAAATAGGAGTATGCCACTTTCTCTTACCAATCACCTTCATCCAATATCATCTTCCACTATTCATCCCTCATCTATGATACTAACATGTTGGATAATTGATCTCTAGTCTCTCCTAGAGACTTAGTCATTTTTCCACTTAATTTTATCTCAAATCAATTTCTTTTGTATCTCCATATAAATTCTTTGAGCTCAGTAGTCTTAGAAAAATCATCATCACTTAGAAATGTGCTACAAGCCACTTCTCTAATGTCATATGTGTTGTCCCTATCTCATAGAAATTCCTCTGTAACTCGATTTTCTGAGGTAGGAATATTCTCACATCTCTGAGGAGATGGAATTACTTTCAATACATCCTCACCTATTATTTCAAACTCCTTATCACTAGGGTCAAGTGGGTAATCTACCAATGAGGATTTTTCCACCCTCCTCTTTGGAGTTGACTCTCTAGGAGGATAGCCTAAATCAATAACATTATAGGCAGGAGAGGGAGGATCCTAATGCACTAGTGGAGGAGAAGGGGATTCATGTGATTGAGAAGGGGAATCCCATATTTGCTCCCTATGAACTACCGCTTTAGGCCTCCTAAACACATATGTTTGTCTTTGGTGGTTGATATGTTGTTCTTTCTTCCACCATAGGATCCTTTCCTTTAGCCCTTTCTAGAATTGGGGGATCCTCTCCAATAATTTTTTCAATATTTTGTAAAATGGCTTGAATCCTAAGGATAAGATCATCAATGTCAATGTGCATTCACCTAAATGAAGCATCCCTTTTCCTTTTTTCTTCTTCAACTATGTTGAAGGTTGTCCATTTTACTTTGCATTTAATCCATATTCATTCAATAAATTTCTTATTGCATCTTCACTATAGTCAGTCACATGGTAAAATTTTAATCTTTTGATCTTTATCCTCAAATTGTTGATAAAAGCTTCTAGCTCAATTTTTTTTTCTTTTGACTGTTTCATCTTATAAGGTTTAAATTTATCATATATTTGGTTCCATCCTTCCTTATTCATCTTGAAATTAGAGAATACTATGATAAATGGAAAGAATGAACCTTTTCTTCAATTTTCCAAATGACCTTCTTTTGAAACAACCAATTACCAAATAACTTCTAGGAAACCAATTCTTAAAGGCACATATTTTGGTAAGACATGGGGTGCCACAATTCTTCCATACAACCTTAATATTATACAATCTGAATGGAGAAAAAAATCTCCCCAATTATGTTGAATCTCTAGCTCTAGATTTCTTTCCATTGGTCTCGGAAAATCTAGTAATTCTGATGGCACTCTTAGTACTTGACCCTACAAAAATTGTAATATCCTTGCAACAAAAAGATTTTTGAATTTTACAAAAATGGCCTGAGAACAATGAATATCCAACAAATGCATCCAATTTATATTGGGACTTCATCCTTGTTCTCATCAAGTTCATTTATCTACAATGTAGGGCTAACCTCTGACTTTCCCTTGTACAAGAACATGTGGCAAAGAAGGGAATACCACCAAAAATTGATTCCCACCTCACCCCCTGTTTATTTGCATTAATCCCTTGTGGATTACCTCAAAAAAAAATTCTAAGTCAAATTCATCATTTACGATGACATTTTGGATATCTTGTGCCATGTACATTAAAGGAACTGGGGTTCTTTCTCGTTTGTCACAACCAAGGACCTGACACAAAGTGTGATATATCTTTGAGAAATAATTCTCAAAGTTATCAACCTTAAGTGGCTCTTCTTAAATGGGTGAAATCATTACACTCCTATTATTGGGATCCTTGCCTCTGAATTTTGCCATGATTGAAACTACTCTATATGCTCTTTTATTCTACTCATACTTCTTGCAATTCCCAAGGTCAATAGGTTTATTGAAGTCGCATTAAGTTTGAAGGATTTTGTAATTGATTCCTTATCTACCATTGAAAGGTGGAAAATAATTTTCCTTTCCACCCTAGGGTTTTAGGACCTAGAAAGGACAATTTTAACTTTCACTCAAGAACAAACCCTTGAGATCTCTTTGCAAAAAAGAAAGAGATCTTGCAAGAGGGCTATTCTAGGAGATTAATATGATCTAATGAGGGGTTCACCACCAAGTAAAAACTTGGAAAGACTAATGTAATGTAAGATGCAACACTAAACCCTAGTTTGATGCAATGACCTACAAAATAACCTAGAAAAGTGTGTAAAACAAAATAGAAAGTTGCAAAACAGAATGTGTGCACCTGGAAACTTGTAGAGACTTGAATGGAGACTAGATATTCTGCAAATCTTGAAATTTTTGCCTACTAGGATACTCACCATTCTGGGTGAATAAATCCTAGTTCTAGATTTCTGCACAGGAGTAGGTTTCAGACAAAAGGGTATCTAAATTTGCAAAAAAAAATTGAAAAACACCTACGCTGGGGACTCATTCGCCACTTGTTGTGAATTAGTCCAATTTGGATTTTCTGGAACTTCAAATTTTTAATTTGGTCTTCACTATCTGCTCAATCTACTTCTCCAGGTTTCCAGATCCAAAACTCTAATTTTGGGGTTGTAGATGACCTTTTAGTGAAGATTATGACCTTGCAAATGGTGATAAAACTTCAACAAGCTTGTAACCTAATCTTTAATGATCTTTCAAGCTCCAAGAAACCTAGATCTACAATCACACATGTAAAGAGGAGAAAAATTGTTGATTGTTAGTAAATAAGGGGTTTACCTTGGTCAAACCTCTTTTAGGTAATTAAACCAAATGATGAAACAATGAAATTAAGCATGAAGTTCATAGGATATGAAACATGAACAATGATACCTTGAATAATGTCTTGTAAATCTACAACTCAACATGAAATGGGCATGAAGGATGTAGATCTTGATCTTGACAATAGGTGTAGAACAATGCTTGATCTTGGATATTCAATGCTACATCACAACACTAGCTCAATAACATGCTTGATGCTTGATAACCTTTGACATGATGGTGGATCTTGAATTGCTACAATAATTGATGAAGAATTATGCCCTTGAATGCTTTAAAAATGATCTTGAATGCGCTCTAAATGATCTTGTGAAGTCTTGGAATTCTTAACTCTTGAATGCTTGACTTGATAACATGAATTATTGTATGAAATAGTGATTTAAAAGCTTTTTTATATATGAAATCCTCTCAAATGACCATTTATTATATCCCCAAGGCTGGCATAGAAGAAATTTGAACCTAAAACCAAATTTTCCTACTTAAGACCTTGAAAAT
>VDFB02281916.1:0-10025 GCA_007258455.2 Sequoia sempervirens
TTGTTCTTGATATTGTTTTAATGTTTGTTGGTATGCTTGCCATTGCGCTGCTTGTGCAAGAAGTTGTGCTTGTGCTTGAGCTTGTGCTTGGGCTTGCGCTTGAGCTTGTGCTTGGGCTTGCGCTTGTGCGGTTTGTTGTTGCAATAAAAGTTGTGCTTGAGCGACTCTTTGTGCTTACAATGCTTGTGCGGCTTGGGCGGCTTGTTGTTGTTGTTGTTGCAATAAAGCTTTGGCTTGTTATTATACATTGTGATGCTGAAGCAATGCGGTTTTAGCTTAGAGCTTGGCGGCATTGCCGCGGCTTTTTGTTTTACTTGTTGATAGCCTCTTTGGAAATGACTTGCAATGTTCGCGTCCAGATTGGTTTGTTGTGGTGATGGTTGGTGGCGGTGGGGGTGGTGGTGGATTTGGAATGGCGTTTGTGGTGGTGGTGAATGATGATGTTGTGTTGATCATTTGGTTGGTAGATGGTGTTGTCATGTTGATTGCGTGATTGGTGGATGGTGTTGTTGATGTGGTAAGTGGCATCGTTGATGTGATTGGCCCTTGAGAGACCATGTTTTGCAATGTTGTGGGGGTGTTTGATGATGTTTCCATTGCTTGCGTGTTTGTCGTTTGTTGTTGTGATGTCAACAATAAGTTTTGAGCGTTTGGAAAAATGTTTTGATTCATGGTTGGGATAGCGGTTTGATTGATGCTTGGTAGGGGAGGCAATCCCAAGCCAAGGAGTGATGTGGATGATAATGATAGTGGTGGGATAGGTGGAAATGTGAGGGGGGTGAATCCTTGCGAGAGTGTTGTGGTGTTAAAAATGCCCCCTGCTCCAAATATGTCTCCCTCTTTTTGTGAATTCGTGGGAAGAGGTGTTTGTGGTGCTCCATGAAATGATGTCGATGATAGGTCATAATGTAAAGTGAGAGGAACATTTTGGTGTAATGAATTATGGATGATGTTTTGTTCCACTGTGGTGTTTGCGTCCAAGTTTTGGTTATTCACAAGGGGATGTGATTGAAGTTCATTGAGGAATGTGTTTCCCTTGTTGACATTTGGTTGAGTTGGAGCAATCGATGTCGTGATTTTTGGAATGTTTTGCGTGACGTTTTGGGATGGAGGTGTAGATGAAATGGGGATGGTGGATGAGATTGGCGGAAAAGATGTCTCTACTATGGTGCTCACATCAAAATCCGAAGGCAACTTGGCCCCTTACTTTGCTAGTTCAAGCATGTACAACGAAGGGTTGAGTCTCATCATGACGTTGATGATTCTATGGTTATCCAGATTTTGGAGCATTTCAGCTATTTCTTCGTGAGACATTCCAAAGGTGAGGTCCTCCCCTTGATTTTCTTCTTGTGGGTTTTGTGATGATGAGGGGACCAATGGATTGCTTGATTCTGCAAGATTCATTTCTGCATTTGTTTGGCTAAGGTCACTTGAAGCAGGAGTTTCTTTGTGGGCTTCCATACTCTTCTTGTATTGAGATCTCGTTAGAACCATAAAACAAGGATCAATCTTCGAGAATATGGGAGATGAATCTCTTGACTCTTTGGATTAATCTCTATTTTATGTCCCAAAGTGAAAGTTTTAGGATGCTTTTTAGGATCAAATGTGATGATGATATGATGGTGATGTTTAAAGATGGATGTTATGGATGTTTTGACTTTTGATAGATCTTGAATGAAATACTAGGCTTTGGATTTTTGATTGGTTTGATGTTTTGGATTTTGAGACTTTGTCCTTGATCTTGATTTGGAGTTTGATTTGGATTTTGAACAAAAGGAACCCTAAGATGTTTGATAATGATCTAAAGGATAGTTGTGTTCAAAGGATGATGATTTGAATATGTGTGAGGAGAAGGATGCATCTACCCACACCTACCCAAACAAAATGATTGTTTCACTAAGTATATGGAGAAGGATTCATCTACATACACTAAGCTAGACAAGATGATTTGGATGACTTTGACTAAAGATATGCAAAAGGATGCATTCACACATTCCTAGCCAAAGGTGTTTTGATAAATGTTTTTAAGGACTTGATCTCAATGAGTTTGAATGATTGCTTGATTTTGTCATAAAGCCTAGCATTTCAAGGATGATTTCAAGGTTTTTCAAAAGATGACTTGTGAGATGGATGTTTGGATGTTTTGAAAGATGGATGAAAGAGGTTTGATTTGTTTTGATCCCTAGATGAACCTAAAAAGACCACTTTGTATTTTCCAAGACCTAGGTATTGAAGAGCATGCATATGCTTCCTAAAGACCTTTGTTAACCAAGGAATGATTTGAACATTTTGGATTTCCAATCAATGATTTTTGCTTTTGGGATTTGGAGTCTTCAACACACATGAAAGTTCATTTTGCTTAGTCTTTTCTTAATGGATTTATTTTACCAAAAAAACTTTCTTTGATTAAAGTTTCAAACTAAGATGTACCAATGTCTTAATTTCTTTAAACCCCACAAGATATTTTATGTGGAAATTCAATGAACTTAAGGCAAGGGTTTTCCTATTGTTTACTCAAGAAGACAAATTGAGATATAATCCAATGCTTAGGAACCTCTACAGACGTGAATCCGCAGGGAAAGCAGTAACATATGGATTGAGTCAATGATATTTTTCTTCAAGAGGGTTTGAAATTTTGAGAATCATGTTAAATGTTTGTTTGCAAAATGTTTTCGAATACACACTGTGTTTTCAAACAAAGAATAATTACAAGCCCTATGGATGTGTAAGACTATATTTGTTGGATTCCCACTTGGACAAGTCCAGCTACGCTTATCCCTAGCGGATGGTTAGATGCTTGACCCCGGCTCCCCTCCACGGCTCGTGCGTCAATGGGGAGACAGCCAAGCATCAACACCCATAAGAAACTCCCCATGGTAACCATACCACTAGAAGGCAGCCAAGAGTGTGGGAGTGGCTTGAGCAGCCGTTCTTGCACCATAAAATGGAGTGGGATTTTAGCAAATTCTAGCACATAGGTTCTAGTAAGGACTTTCCGTTCGTGGAGATTGACCCATATGGTAAGAGTCCCCTTTCAGATCCATCTTGTCAGATCCAACCGCGTGATAATGGCGTTTAACCAAAACCCTCATTTATATCCTAGCTGGAAATACTCTTAGCTTTAGAGTGTTACTGGTTGAGTCGTCCCTTGGGTGAGTACTTTTTCCCAAGGCAGGCCCTCTAAGATAAACAAAAGCAAGCAAAGACACAATCCGTAACCCGATCGATCTTTGATGGCACAAAGAAAAAGAATTTACACAAAAATGCCACTACTCACACTCGCACAAGATGTTCAATTTTTAAGCCCAAATTGAAGTGTTTCAAAGCAATAAAATGTATTTGAGTGTTTCTCTTGCACCCTAGATGTAGCGAAGTGCAAGGAGGAAGGATCGTGCCTCAAAAGACAATCACACAAATCAAACACTTGTTAGTTTTATACCCTTCAAAGCAATTGTGAATTAGTTTAAGCACCAAATGAAATATGAAGATTGCTTGTCAAATTCACAACCCAAAGGAAATCTAGTAAGTGTGTCCTAAGGTTCATTTTAAGCCCTTTGCAATGAAAATAAAATTGTTCGTTTTAGCCCCAAATGAAAACTAGTGTTCTAAAACAAAAAGGAAAACAATTTCGTGAAGTAGTGTTGATCAAACACTAAAGTGTTTAAAAACACATTGTGTTTTCAAAAAAAAAGAATTTCCCCTCCTTGCTTTTCATTTGATAGCCTTCTCTTTTCCGCTTTGCACCTTTTTGCCTTCACTTGTACCTTTGCTTTGTACCTCCTTCACTTTTCCTTTGTTTGCTTTTGTACCTATTCCAACAAAATACACTTATGTGAGGATCAAATTATTGGATGATAAAATGAATTCAAATCAAATGGGTCAAAATATCCACACAATTGCATGATCTTAAAAAAAAATTAGATGACAAAAGGATGGCTTATAAGCAGATCACACTTGCTAGATTCATTTTACCATGATCCACATCACTTAAAGGCATAAATCAATCACCAAGCAACATCGTAAATTTCAAGTTTTAATTATGACCACAATGATGAAAATGATTTGTGAAGATAATAAATTGCATTCCTAAATCCACTTCGAAAAACAAATGTTTCAAAAAGCCTTATTACGCCACAACTAGTGTTCTAATTATTTTGTTTTGACAGATTGCCCGCAAAAATAGAGACAAGATTTGAACCGCCAAAATGCATGGATGATCACCCAAGGAAATGATAAAAAGAAACGCCATTAGTAAATGCAGCAAAGGGGTAGCGACAGTTGAAATCTTTTAAAACAAATGCATTTGACAGGCGTGTGTCAGAAATAGCGAATTAAAATGAAATCCTTTCCTGCAAACAGAGTCCAACATTAGGAACATTCATTAAAATGTAAAGAACATAGGAAACCTTGCTAGATTTTAATAAATACATAGAAATTCATTTGAAAACATGAAGGACGCAGGAACTTCATTGTCAGATATTGACAAATGGATGAATATTCATTTAAAACATGAAGGAAGCAGGAACCTTGTTGTCAGATGCATAACTATTCATTTAAAATATGCAGGAACTTTGTTGGATGTTTAATAGATGCATATTCAGAACAATAAGGCACGTGGTTCCTTACTGCGCAATCCTGAAACAAGAGGTAGCCCGCCACAGATATCCTTAATTTTTTTTGTTTTGACAGGCTTTAAGTCAAGAAAGGATGTTGGCCTTCCACAACACTTTAAATGAAGTCAACAATAAGTTTTTAGACTACCTACTATGCAGCCAAGACCTTCTGGAAGGCACACATTATTAACTTCTGATAAAAAAAACTCTAGGAAAATACATATTGGTGCGCAACAAATCTTGTTCTAGATTTATTTCAAGATCTTCTTTTAAAAAGTAAATCTCAAACTCTTGTTTCTGCATAATCTCATCCAAGTTGTATAGCGACTAAAGCATATATCTAGATCTGGCTTATGTATTGAATATATGATAGCGAAAAGATACAGGGACCGGCGACATTAAGTAGGCTAACAACGTAATAACTGATCAACTATTTGACATGATGGCCATCTATTATTGAATATGGATAGAAACCGCACCTTACAACAGATAAAATCAATACTCACATGTGTCTGCCTATTAAAGACTATGTGTATTAAGGCGTTAAGACAAAAAGGACAAACTCATGCTAAAGAAAAGATCACAAGTAAAGCATTGTTAAAATGATATCTTCAGTATGTTTCTAGAAATGGCTGAGAGCGATGATATGGCTTTTAACTAAAGAACTCAGCTATCACTCATACCAGTAGTTAATTTTAAAACAGCAAATGAATGTTATAAGATTGCATGAATGTATGTAAAATGTCAATTGCTGGAAACAATTGTTGAATGTTGAACAATTATTTATAAACCAGCCCTCCTTCTAGCGCCAAGATGAAGTACCCTAAATCTGCATGTAAGACCAACTTCAAATACTCATTAAAGGTTAGTCTAAACACACAAATCTGCAAATACCTCCATGAAATAAAATACCTATGGTAAAGAAATACCACAAAGAACAAAACAACATCAAAAAGACATTTCAAAAGCATGGTAATCACCTATTCCATGTTGGATTGGTGTCACATGTGCTAGTGACCCTTTCCCAACCCTTGATCAAAGCTCAAAATGATAAAATGCAAATGGAGATGATGGAGTGAAATGGACAAGATCAAATCTCAAATGAAGAGAGTAACCTTGCATAAAATTGTGGATGATTTGCTCAAAGATGAAGCACCTATTTAAGGATTTTCAAAATGCTAAGTGTTGAAGAGGGACCAATGGGATCAAAACAAGCCAATGAGTTGAGGACACTTGTCATCATGTGATTAGTTGATGTATATGCAAGATTTGGGAAGAGTGCCCAAGAGGGGGAATTTTTGAATTCAAATTTGCAATAAATTTTGAGAGGGGGACAAGAAAGGAGAGCAATAAATGCCCTGTTTGACTTGTCATGTTGAGGGAAAATGATGTTTTTAATAAATCAATAAAAT
The DNA here is from genome assembly GCA_007258455.2 of Sequoia sempervirens. NCBI lineage: Eukaryota > Viridiplantae > Streptophyta > Pinopsida > Cupressales > Cupressaceae > Sequoia > Sequoia sempervirens. The sequence goes on from VDFB02281916.1 coordinate 6,026, forward strand.
TGATTTATTGTGCAAGTGGCTAGGTCTAGATAATGCAAGTGGGATGGGATTAGCATTAGATTATGATTAGATGATGATTATGGATTAAAATGCTGATTAGATGATTTGACTTTCAAGACTTTGATAATTGATTTATTTAAATCAGAAAATGATGGAATATAATTTAAGATTTGATTTAAATGAAGTCCTGATTTATTTAATTAAATGGATGATGCAAGATGAAGGTTGAATGATAATGTTTATTTGATAAATGAGATTATTTAATGAATGGATTAAAGTGATGAATGGGCCTAATGCAACACCTAGTTCAGTTGATGAATGAACCTGATCAAATGCAGAATGTTAGTTTTGCATGTCTACAATAACAAATGGCAACTCAGTTGGGAAAATGGTTTACCCATTTTTGAGATACTGAAGAATTCAGTCACCTAGAACCTCTGGTTTATGAACATGCTTACTCAAGTAGGATCAAATATATTGAGCAAGGTTGAGCTAGAATCTCAGATGTAAATCAACATGAACTACTTTGAATCTGAGTGTGTGCATATATGGTGCATCTTTCTTCATAATTTTTTTTTCTTTAACCTTGAACAACTATACCTAAGATTCAAGCTACATAGGTTGAGTCCTTTTACTGTCGTGCAATGAAATCCCGGGCATTGTTCCGCTACCAACCAAGCATTCATAGCCCCAACGAAGATACCTCTAGTTCTCTCAAAGTATTGCTCTACTACCAGATAGGTGTCCATAGCCCCGATAGAGATACTTGAATCACCCATCTGATATTGAGTTTCCCTTCTTTCAATGGTTCTTTTTCCTTTTTCTCTTTCTTTTATAGGCTTCACTTATGAGAATTCTTTATTAACTTTTCTCAATACTCAGATATAATTAATCTGAAATGCGAGTTGAGAACTATAGTGGACTTTATGACAGTGTTGGGAATCATATTTTTCACTTGAATCAGAGATACATTAGCCCTAGGACAAATAGGCATATTACATAGGTAGATGTTGTTATCTATTTTGTGACAAATTTCAATCAGGGTTCATGAGATTGTTTACAATATACCTTATTCTTAATAACTTTTCAAATCATTGTTGAAAATGATCATAAGACAAAAGTTTAGAACAAAATATTTCAATAGACATGTCTGAAAATATCTAAACCAATTTCTCTACTAATGCTTTCAACATACCTTGAATAACAACCCCTTCATTTCGAAATGGAGGAAAATGAAGGTCCTGAGAAACCAAGACAAAACAAAAACAAAACAACAGAAAGAAAATAAAGGAAAAACAAACCAACAAACAACACACCAAAAAAAGAAGAATAACTAATTACATATGTACAACCAATAGAAAATAATACCTTTATGGGCCAAAGTAGTGCTTGAGAAATTGACCATTGGCAGGCAATGGAATAGGTTCTCCTGTTAGGGTGCTCAAATGGAAAGCATTCTCACCTAGGATTTCAGCTATCTAATATGGACTCAACCAAAGTCTGTCAAACTTTTGGTGGTCTCCTTTCTTCTCCTTAGCCTTATCCCATAACAAAACAAGGTCTGATATCCTAAAAGCCTCAATTTTGGCTCTTTTGTCAAACCAACATTTGAAAACAACCTCGTGTTTAGAGAACTGTTGTAAAGCAGTGTCTCTTTGTTCTTCCATACTTAATAAATTAGTCAGCCTAACCTCTATCCTATCATCTTTTGAATAGAGTTCCTACATGAACTTGAGAACAAGTATCTGCAAATGTATAGGAAAGACTGACTCTTGGATGTAGACTAACTTAAATGGTGAATTCCCTAAGGAAGATTTAATAAGAGTTTGATCTACCCATAAGGAAAATCTCAATTGGGTATGCTAGTCTCTAGGGTTGTTTTCTAACAACCTTTTAATCACTTCCAATAGGTTTTTGTTAGTAGACTTAGCTACTCTATTTCCCCGAGGGTAGTAATTAGATGAATACTTTAAGATAATTTTGTGTTCATAGGCCCATCGAATGAACTCTGATTGAGAAATTTGATGACCACATATGTGGTGCCATTTTGCAGGGTTGGGTCTTAGTATAGCGTGTCGAGTATTCAGTTCGTGTCATAATCAATTCATGACCTGAAGACGAGTTTAGATTAATAAATCCTACAAAATTGAGTGCCCATTGTCCGAATGGTCTTACCTCATACATTTGTTGTAAGGGAATTGTTGGATTACATTCCCTAGATACAGAGGTTTGACATGTTGATGTGCATCTCAGAACACATGGGGCCAATAGTAACTTGATCTAAGAATCTGATGTGCCAAGGAGTCAATAGACCCATGCCCCATGCCATGTCTACCATGAAACTTAGCAATGACATGTTTTGCTTCTTTCTGATCCAGGCAGCATAGGTAAACGCCTTCAAATTTTCTTCTGTATAAGGATCCTCCTTTAAGCATGTAGTGAGCACTCTTCATCTTCAATGCTCGCCTTTGAGTATCATTCATCCCATCTGGGCATTTATTATTAAGGAGGAAAAATATCAAATTTGTATACCAAGGATCTGTTGTAAATGTTTGCACTGTGTATTGCTGGAAAGTGATATTCTTATCAACATTCGCCATAGCTCTATATAAGCCCTATCCTCGAACGAGCTTCATTGGATGTATTTCAAGATCATACTCATGTAAAATGTCCATCCACATTCCTCTTCTCTCCCTTAGTTCACTTTGCATGAGGAGGGACTTCATAGTAGGATTATGAACTATAGCGATAATCTAACTACGAAGGATGTAGTGCCTAAAATTTTTGACTGCTCGTACTAGTTCGAAGGCCAACTTTTCAAGAGGTGGATATCTAACTTTTTAATTCTTAAATTGGGAACTCATGAAAGCAATAGGCCTTTCATCTCCCTTGCCTCTTCGTTTTGTCAAAAAAACATTACATGAATGATTAGATGCAAAGGAATAGATATAAAAAGGCTTTAAATAATCTAGGCTAGTTAAGACTAGCACCTCAAAAATTGACTATTTAATCTATGAAAAAGAAGATTTAGCTTCATTACTCCATTCTATCTTTGCATCCTTTTTCATCATTTCATATAGAGGTTTGATGATCTCCACAAGCCCTATTATAAATTTCCTTACAAAATTGATCTTTCCAAAGAAATATCTCATTTCCTTCTTGCTTCCTGGCATTTTTAGCTTTAGGATGGACTCAACTCTTTAAGGATCTATGGATATCCCCTTATCTGATATTACATGACCCAAGAGTTTCCATTCTAAAACTCCAAACACACACATTTTGGGGTTCAAAGAGACACCATAACTTATACATCTTCTAAGAACTTTTACTAAATATGCAACATGTTCTTCTCTATTCTTAGAAAACATAGTTAAGTCATCCATATCAATAATGATACACTTACCTGTTAATTCTTTGAATGCCACATCCATGGCACACTAAAACATAGCTCCAACGTTGATAAGACCAAACAACATCCTTCGATAGGAAAATGTGCCCCACTTGTTAGTGAAGGAAGTTTTCATTCTATCTTCATGACTGACAAGAACTTGATTATATCCCGAATAGCCATCCAAAAATGACATCATTTGGGATCCATTGATAGTTTGCAACACCTCATTGAGAGAAGGAAGTGGATAATTATCCTTCTCTGAGGCCTTATTTAGATTCTTGAAGTCAACACACAATCTAATCTCACCACTTTTCTTGCATATAGGGACCAAATTAGCAACCCAAGTGGAATGTTGTACTGGGAATATTATTCTTGATTTTACTTCTTTAAAATCAAGGGTTCAATTAAGGCATTGACGGAGCATTGCCTTTGGTGAAATGAATTTGCTTCTAGCTTCAAAGGTGTGGTTTGAGTGATCACTAAAGTGTCAAAAGTCTTCAAATACTCATAGCCCTAGACAATTGCTGCAATCTCTTCTTTAGCACCTTAATCATTTTATCTCTGATTTCTTTAGGTTAGGTTTTTCCTATATACACATTCCTTTTGTTG
>VDFB02281917.1:0-14185 GCA_007258455.2 Sequoia sempervirens
TTTATTGCCAAAGCCATATGACAATATGTAATAACAATGCCACCAAGAAAAATGTGAACAATCACATTAAAAATGTAACAAGGAAGGCCAAGATCACCTCAGAGTTTGCAAACAATCTGAGTCTGTAAATGCTGCAAGCACTAATGAATCATATGTTCCTGAAAACTCATACCAAATACCTCATGATAAACAAACCATATGCCTCATGTTCATGCCTTGCCAAAATGAAATGAATCATATATTCCTAAGAAATCATACCATATACCTCATGTGCATGCCCTGTCATAATGAACACATTAAACATTAGTACCAACATATACATGTAAAAACTGAAAAACTGAATGTACATGATGAACCATGTGAACCAACACCACATGAACCAAGATCAATATAAATGTGTTCATATAAATGTGCCACCAAACCAAGCTACCCGAAGCAAACTAAACCCTTATAAGGATGAACCCTCATTAATATATGTCCAACCAAATGCCCAAAATCCCTAGTTTTCCATCAAGGACAAACATGCATGCCATGAACAATTGAAAACCAGCATACCCAACCAAGGATCAACTAGAAAATATTAATTTGAGATAAATCATGTGTTTAACAATCTATGATGAAGAAAAGTGAACCTATTTCACCACATTATATATTAAGTATTGTGGCTTTGACATTAATTTTGTGTGTGATTAGTTGAATAGATTTTTGATAAAGTTTTAGATGATTTAACATGAGTTCCTATATTATTAGATGAAACTTTCATGTGCTACTCCTAGGATTATCTCAAATCTTTTTTCATATACCTTGTGACTGATTCTATCTAAATGCTTTGTGGGCATGACCTACACACCTAAAAACATGAACATGATTCCTGTGGACCATCTTTCATCACCTCTTCCATATCTACTTTAATGTTTTTGATAGTTATTTTATCTACTACACCAGTTACATCCTGATCTTTCTTTCATTTTTGTAAAGACCCGAGTAGGTCTTTATTAGAATTAACTTTTTCTTTTAGCTTCAAGTTGCTTTAAATTATTATTTTTCTTTCTTCTTCATCTTTAGTAATTTTTCTTTTACAATAAAATGTCTTTGTCAATCTGAGTACTCATGTTGTAGCTGAAATTAAACTGATAACCATGTAAGCAAAATTGTGGAAACATAGGTAAGAGATGAGAAATGATTATTATTGCCACCAAAGATGTGATCTCAGGTCGGCTATGACTATAGGATGGGAAAGAAAGGGAAATAAATCTGTTGAAAAGTTTTAGAACTTCCATGAAAATGCAATTGATAGATGTGATACAAATCCTCTCTGCCCACGCCAAAAGGAAGTTTAGAAATGGATTTACCTAGTGTTTACCCTGCAAACTCTGTCCATTTTTTATCATCAATACTATTGTCAGCATGGTACAATTCGTGCAGAATTTCTAAGTCACTTGCCATGGTTTAAATGAGATTATCTTTGTGACAGTTTCAGCAACAACATTAATTAGTATTTTTTTTTTTTATGTTGTATATGCAACAGCTGCCAAAGGTATGTTCCTAAACAGTGAATAGTGGGGTTCAGACTATCTTCATATACTAAACCTATTTCATTTTTCTTCATAAACTCTATATAATGTACATCATTTTTCTTCACATTCTACGCTATTATACTGGCTCGTGTACTTTAAAGACCACGTTGTGGAGGTCTAGGTGACGCCTGCAAACTGCTGACATAATGCCTCAGAATATTGCTCATCATGGAAAGTAATGATTACAAGAATATAGAAAATGGATTTTATTGAGAAGGCTTCAGGACTTCTTTTTAAAAGCAAATTTTCAATGTAACATTGATTTTTAAACCATTTATTGTCATCTTTTTTGCTTGCTCTAAAATGGGTCTTTTGCGATGAGTTTTGATCGTTCATCAATTCATGAAGGGAGATAAGGGTTTGTTATATGCTACAGATGCAAACTGCTATGCCAAACATGTATTTAAAAGGTGGAAGCTTTAGAATAGAAGTTGGACGTCTTCCATGGCAGAAAGGATACAGAGATTTTTGTTAGGCACAGCTACAATCATCATGGTGAATCTGTACACAAATATTGGAGTAACAATGATTTAAGGATGCAACTAACAGAGGTTAAACATTCACTAGGCAACATCAAAGTTAGAAATGTGAGAGTATAGTAAAACTTGTCTAATTTTGGTTGAACGTTTTTACACAGTTTGTTGGAAGATTCTCAGATGCTCTTTATTGCCGCCCCTCAGCTGGTTTGCTGGCTTCTTCTGCCTCTCAGAAAATTCTCACCCTACTCCTTCATGCCCCCCCTCTGTAGCCTTTGATCTGCTTTTAGAGACTCCAGACTAATGGCGGTTAACTCTTCAACCCGTGAAAAGAAAGGCGGTGGAAAAATAAAAAGCATGAAGCAATGGGAGGTAAAGTTATATCAAATTTTGATTGTTTTGGCTTGGTGGAAACTTGCCACGTAAAAAGAAAAGCTTTGAAACTTAGCCACTTGAAAATTTGAATCTGATTTTCTTAGATAATACAGCCATGTAAGCGATATTGTGGCTTCATGTGAAGTCTTATATCTAGTAATTAAACATTGAAATATAGTTTTTTTTTTAAGATTTATAAGATATTATTAATAATATTTACATTTGTTTAGTAATTAAATAATAACAAATAATGATGGTTAAAAATAATAAACATTGTTTAAATAAAAGTGACAAGATAATGTAAATTGAAAATTAGTCATATTAATTAACTAATAGTTGTATAATAGTAATTGAGGAATAATAAACTTATAATTATATTTGAGTAACAACCACAAACAATAGATGGAAAATATCAATTAATAATTATCGTGAAAATTTTTGCATCATCCTTGTGAGTTCTTTTCTTCTCCCTCGTATTCTATTTTTTTGTGAAATTTATAGTTGAACTTGTCTTGAGCTGCTAAAGAAAAATTATATGCATAATTAGTAAATATGTAGTTTAGATGTTCCCAACTATTCCTAGATTGATCATGTTAAACACAAAATAGACCCAACAACTTTTCTTGGTTATGTTCGTGATGACGTACAATAACAAACAACTCATAATTCTCCTTACAAGTTACAAACTATACTCTATGAAAGACAATAATATATTAATAGTAAAAATGAAATTTAAGATCAATAAGGCCTTGGAATAGTTTTTTAGTATGTAAATTAGTAGAATAATTAAGAAAATCTATTCTACTTTTCTAACCATTTAGTGAAGAGTTCCAATATTCTCGTGTTTGTATCTTTTTAATGTAGAGAATTAAAAAAAACTATTCCTATTCATTGTCAATATCGAATCTAAGATTGATAATACCACTATATTTATCTTTGAATACATCTAATAAATATAATCTTTATAAATATTTATGTGAGTTGATCTACAATAACGTTTAACCTGTATATGTCCTTTTTGGAAACATCTTCAAATATTATGTACAGTTTGAGTTTGATGATCATTAACAATTTATTCACAAGTCTTCTACCTACCTCTCCCCAAGTTTGCACTCCTTGCTCTTCATCTTTCAGTCTTTCCTCAAATTTCACATCTCTCCAATTTACAAATATGTCATTTCCTTGAACAAACTATGTTTTTTGCACTCAATTAATTTGCTGTATTCCTTAATGGACTATAAGTTGCATTATAATGAGTTGGATTGGCTTAAATTGTAAAACTTCATGAAAGCTATGGAGTAAAATTCTAAAAATTATTGGTGATGGTTCCTAATATTTGTGGAAGGAGGCTTATTGTGCTTTTTAAGGGAAGGTCTATTTACATCTCTAAAGGGTTTGGTGAAGTTTTGAAAACCAACTTCTTTATAAAAGGCAATTAAGAGGGTTGTAACATTAGAGTTATATGTTAGACAAAATTATAGACTAAACCTCTTCCTTAAGTGAAACCTTTTTAAAAAAGGGATCATATAGTCAAAGAAATTTGCATGTAGAATGATGTCAACTTTGTTTTGTAGTGTTTCAATTTGTTTGTTTATAGATTAGTGGGGGTTCATGAAAGCTAGATGTTATAAATATCATGAGCCATATCCTTTATGTGAGTGTGGTTGATGGAATTCTATATGATATTGTTAGCATATGAGCATGTATTATTTAGGAAAAGAGAGTCCTAGGGAGTTATATGTATCCATGGCAAACAAGTTTTGTTAGACAATGGTGTAGAGGCTCTAATAATTTTTTAATTCATGTTTATGTGTTTAGTAGTAGGGAGGATTGATCCATAGGGAAAGGAATTCACAACAAAAGTACAATGATTACTGACTTGTTTCAATCTGATGACAGATTGTCTCTTTCTTAGTGTCTTAATTAGTAAGTTGCTATTTTCGAACAATTAAAGTATGTTTCCATAGAATAGACCAAATTTTATCAATTGCGGCGTATTCCTCTCAAAACTCAAATTTCTTCCTTAAACCCTAGGCAAGGTTTTGAAAGGGCTTGACATGAAAAAAATTGTTTTCTGATTTAATAATTCACTTTCAATACCTCTAACCACATGAATTAGGTCTGTATAGACCCTTAACAAATACATGAAGAAGAAAATTAAACAAATTAGTTCAAAATTTTCTTTTTTGCAAAAATGGTGTAGAACACTAGTAACATCTCGCTAGCATACTTGCAAAAAAAAAAATATTCCTTTTCTTTCTAGAACAACATAAAACTGATTTTTCCATATATTTTTCAAAGTGAAACATCTGTAACTATCTACCTCATCCCATGCAAACCCAAGTTTACAAATTAAGCATTTGAATACCTAATTAGGTACTTGGAGTTGAATAAAATCACAAAATTTTGAAATTTATGACTACTAATAATTATCTAGAATTAAATAAAACCTCCTAACATGTGATTAAATACCTAACACTATATTCTAATGCAAATCTAGTATAAGGTAAACTGACGCTCTTGCATATACTCCCAAGGAGCAAAAATAAAGTTGGCTCATGAACTCATGAGGTCTGCAAGGTTATCCCCATGCTTATTGATGTCCGATTTAGTCATCCAAGTATATCTTATATTAAATGACCTTTCAACTTCACTAAGTATATGGTAGCACTCTTTACCCCATGTCTATTTAACAACTTTCTTGTCTAGAATAACTTCTAGTTCTTCCTTATATGGCTTTTGGCAACTAGTTTGCCCATTTCCTAACTTATATTGACTTGCTCTTAACTGTGTCACCTGCATAGTCACCTTCTTTGTATCTATGCAAGTTTGCAACATTGAATTTAGGAGAGATTCCAACACCACTTGGCAATTCTATTTCACAAGGATTGTTAGAAAACTTTCTAAATCTTACAAGGGCCAATTTAATTCTTTTTTAGTTTGCTCTATCACCTTTTGGAAACTTTTACTTCCTCAAATGATTAATACCATGTCTCCAATTTGAATATTAACCTCTCTGCTCTTAAGGTGTACACATTTGCAGTATTTACTCACATTGACTCAAATTGTTTCTTGACTTGTCCATGTACTTCTTGCATAGCACTAGAAAATTGCTCTCCCTCAACACTTCTTTTCTCCATTTTTCCTAAATCCTCAACTCAAAAACACATGTGGGACAATTGAACCATCAAATTATTTGAAAAGGACTCATATTGTACTCTTGTTAAGTGAATTATTATAAGAAAATTATGGTTGTGGCAAGATGAGATCCCATTGTTTGGGATTATCTTTTGTTAACCATCTTAGTAGATTACCTAAAGTCTTATTGACCACCTATGTTTGTCCATCACTTTGAGGGTGGTATATTGAGCTAAAATTGAAATTAGTAGCCAAATGTCCTCCAAAATTTTCATGTAATCTAGCCACCTCTTTGAAGAACAAATCAGCAATATGTGTCGCATCACTTGTGGTTTTGCATTATAAAATGAGCCATTTTAGAAAACCTATCTACTACAACAATTGAATGATGGCCTCTTTGGGTTCTAGGTAGACCCAAAACAAAATCCATACTAATGGAATCCCAAGGTTTGCTCGGGATTGGTCAAGGCTTTGCTTTGTACATATTGACACACTTTACACCTTTCTACAAACTTTCTCAATCTGATTATATTTTAGTCCAAAAGTAATGACCATGAAGCTGAGATAAAGTCATTTCTAGGAAAACAGGATCGGCAAGACTACCACAATGCTTTTCTCTAATTAATTTTTCCCTCATAGAACTCCTTGATACACATAGTTGCGATGCTTTAAAAACTAATCCATCTTGCAACATGTAGTCCATCCAAGGTTCTTTGTTCCTTATAGTTGGTTGTTTATACACCTCATAGGCTTCTTGTCCAAATCGAAATTAGATTTGTGCAACTATTAAGAGACTTATTCCTCCACTTTCTATTTAATGTCTCTTATGAGTAATGCTCTTCTAATCAAAGCATATGTTACCTTATTAGCTTGAGCTTTTTTTGTTATTATAACACAAGTTCAAAATTTTGCAAATACTCCACCCATTTCATGTGTCTCTTATGAGTAAGGCTCTCCTAATAAGAGTATTTGATACCTTATTGGCTTGGCCAATTTTGTGCTTGATAAGACAAGTGAAATTTTGCAAATACTCCACCCATTTCATGTGAATTTTCTTAATTTTGGCTAGTTGGTTATGAGTTGTAGTGCATATTATCAATGAAAATAACAAATTCCTTAGGATCAAATAATGTCTCCACTTTTGTAAAGTGTGAACCAAGGGATAAAATTCAAGATCATAAGTTGAATACCTCTTTTTTGCATTATTTAACTTTTCACTAAACTATGCAACAAGTCTAACTTTTTACTTAGGGAAGCTCCAATGGCTACCCCACTTGCATCACATTCAGCTTGGAAACCCTTGTTAAAATCAAGAAGTACTAGTGTATGTTGTTATGTGATTTTCTTCTTCAAAAACATTTTTTTTAAGCAACATCAGTCCAAGCAAAACCTTATTTATCCCCTCTTATAGTATCTATGAGTGGTTTAAATTCCACTTAATTTTTTCATAAATTTCCTAATAACCAATAGCTATTACTAGATATCATGAATGAATCCTAATCTTATTTACTATAAAAATATAATCAAAATATTTTTATTTCCATATTAGTCTCATAAATGTAAGTTACTTGGAGCATTAGTGGACCAAATGAATAACAACCACTCATACAAAACCTTTGTTAGTCTTAAAGGTAGTTTTCCATTCATCTCCTTTTCCTTCCTTATTTGATGATAACCACTTTGAAATCAATCTTAGAAAAGTACTTCATCCACACAAACATTGAATAAAATCATCTATTCTTGGAAGAGGGAACCTATACTTGATAGTTCTTATTTTTACTTTGAATCTATCCACATTATCTAATCTCTTATTTCTGTATCCCTTACAATTAAAAGAATATGGGCTTATGAAAACTTTTATCAAAGCAATTTTAGATTGTTTTGCTTCTTAATTTTGCATTTGGGAGTCATCTTGTAGAAGCTTTGCTTAATAAAATTTCACTATATTAAATCATATGATGACTAATACTTCTAATAGTTGGCAACTCAATGGGTTTCATTCACCATCTAAGTCACAAGGTAACATTGAATTTTGAGTGAGTTCTTCAGGCAAGAGATTCGAAGTTTGGCAAAATTCGCGAAAAGTTCTTAATTTTATTTGGGTTAAATTCGCCTTATATAATAATTTTGAGGACTAAGTTTTAGGGAAAAATGGATTATTAGAAATTTTATGTATTTTTGTAACAAGTGTTTGTTAGAATGCGTAGTGTGTGTGTGTGTGTGTGTGTTGTGTTTTCCCAATGGTAAGGTATGCGGTAGTGTTTCTTAATGCATACTGTTTTTAAAATTTATATATCTTCCTAGTAGTGTTGGTTTTATGTTATAAATCTTACAATTTTTTATATTTATCTAATATAAATATAAGGGATTGACATATTCCAATTATACACATATATATATATATTTTTAATAAAATTTATAATTTAAATATAAAAATCTATAAATATTTATATTTATAAATATATAATTTTATAATATTATATTTATTCTTATATTTTCATCAATAAAAAAATAATCCATAATATAATATTATTATTATTAAAATATATAAATAAATTTTTCATCTATAGTAATCTTTGATCGTTTGAGGATCGTGTTATCTGTTAAGTTAGTCACACTTGATATACTACATAGTACAACCAACTTAAATACTTTGCAAAAAGAGGCTTGTTGGGAATCCGGATTTGGAAGGTTAAATTCCCAATGAGACTATGGAAAAATCAAGTTCTCACCCTTCTGAGGCAGTTAAAAGCTCGTTGAAGTATGAGGTAAAATGTCATTAGGATTCTTGCATTGGCATCAAAGAAGAAAGAGGCAATTCTTAAAGAAAGATTCATCTTCAAGATAATCTTGATAGGTTGGAATTTTATATCTCTCTTGTTTGTTCCCTTTCTTGATACGACAAAATGAGTATATGTTATGTAACAAGGGATGCAATTTTAGATTATCTTTTGAGATTTCATTTTTGGAGTAAATTGATTCATGGAATATTTATTTATGAAATATATCTTCTTTTTATAAATTTATTTTAGGGAAATAATTAGAGTTAGTATATAACAATAATTATATTAATTTTTTATTTATAAAATAATAGTGATGCTAATGTTAAATTAAGGAAGGAGTTTAAAATTTATTAGTTAGGGCCTTTTGGTTTCCTCAAATATCTATATCTTTCCAATATAAATATGAATTTACTTAAACAAACTATTTTTCTTGCACTCAATTAATTTTCTATATTCCTTATTGGGCTCTAAGTTGCATTATAATGAGCTGACTTGGCTTAGATAGTACAACTTAATGAAAGCTAAAGAGTAGAGTTCTAAAAATTATTAGTGATGGTTTTAATATTTGTGGAAGGAGGCTTATTGTGCTTTGTATGGAAGCTCTATTTAAATCTCTAAAGGGTTTGGTGAAGTCTTTAAAACTATTTCTTGATAAGAGGCAATTAAGATGGTTGTAATATTAGAGATATTTGGTAGAGAAAATCTAGTCTAAATCTCTTCCTTAAGCAAAAGATTTTCAAAAAGGAATCATATGTGAAAGAAATAAGCATGTAGAATAATGCCAACTTGGTTTGTAGTGGTGAATTTGTGAGTTTAAAAATTACTGGTACAACACATAAGTTGTCCTATTCCCTTACACCAAGGTTTTCCTAGATTTTGGATAGCAAATCACTTTTATTTGTGTTGTAGCAACACATGTCAAATTCTATATAATTTCGTTACATGAAGGTGACATAAATGTTTGCACAACATGCTGGAATCCCAAGAGTTTCTCAGTTGCAAATACTGGTTTCCCACTCAAATTCTTCTTGACACGTGTTGTAGCATCCACTTAGCAGTGTAACACTCTATACTTTCATATCTGATCAAATATATCTTTTATTATCTTGGCACTGTAGTGATCTATGCTTACATACACAACCAAATAGCCTTGGTATAAATTACAACAATTCCAAATTGACAAATGTGTTAGCCCACATAGAAATCACAAACCAACACTGAATTCAATTCATCTCAAAATTTTCCAAAACTCCAATCAATCACAAACAAAATTAATGTTGAAACCACAAAACTTAATTACATAATGTGGTGAAATGCAATCATTTTTCCTTATCATAAATTATGAGACACATGATTTAGCTCATTTTCATATTTCCCAATGTATACTAGATTGGGTATATTCTATGAAACCTTCTTCTATGTTTGAGAGGTCACAATGAGCATTGATGCTACTTTCACTCTTTAGGCAAGTCATTTCACATTATATTTGTGCTCCATTTTTAAAACTATGTTTTAAACTTACCACTTGATCCAAAGCACATCTTATATAGTTTATATAGTTTTCATTACCCTACTTTGTACAAATTCTAACTTCTACCTTCCTTTCCTTTAGGATACCCTTTCTCACTCGTGTTTCCTCTCTATTTGATATAATGCTTAGTGGAATGTCATGTACAATCAAACCACCTCTTTGAAGACCACATTAGCAATATGAGCCACATCACTTATGGTTTTGCATTCTATAAAATGGGTCATTTTAGAAAACCTATCTACTACAACGATTGAATGATGGTCTCTTTGGGTTCTAGGTAGACCCAAAGCAAAATTCATACTAATGGAGTCCCAAGGTTTCCTTGGGATTGGTAAAGGAAGATAAAAACTTGCTTTGTACTCTTGCCCTTGGCATATTGACACACTTTATACCTTCAAACTTTCTCAAATCTGATTGCATTTTAGGCCAAAAGTAATGAGCACTTAGCTGAGTTAAAGTCTTATCTAGGCCAAAATAACTAGCAGGACTACCACAATGCTTTTCTCTAATTAATTTTTCCCTCATAGAACTCCTTGGTACACATAGTTGCGATCCTTTAAAAACTAATCCATCTTACAACATGTCATCCATCCAAGGTTCTCTATTCCTTATAGTTGGTTGTTTACACACCTCATAGGCTTCTATCTTCTCCCTTCTTTCAACTTTAAAAAAATGTTTATGAAAAATGAGGCCCCAAAAAAAAGTTTCCCATCTTCAAGAGAAATGCATAAATATGAGAGGGAATCTTTTCATCTGATGACAAGTGCCATCTACACAATAGATCTTAACTTCTTTTATAACCACCCCGAAAACTAATTTTGAGGAAGGGTTGAGATGATGCCACCTCTTCCCACCACTTTCAAACTACCTCCAAATTTGGTCACTTTTTAAATGGTGGTTTAGGAGGTTAAAAATTAATTAAAAGAGAACTTCCTACACTTCAAAAATCTTATCACTCATAATACAAACACTTAGATACTTAAAAATTAACCAAAATGAATAATAATACTCACTCAAACCCATTTCAAAGTTCGTAATAAAACAACCTAAAATTTTGAATACTTAGATGTACTTAAATTAATTAAAAAGACTTCATTTACCTAGTAAAAAACCTTTTTAAATTCACTAAAAAAGGATTACCATAAAATCAACTTTCAAAAGACCAAACTTCTATACATATTTTCTCACAACCAAATAAATTCACTCTATAAAACATATGGAATTCAAATTTCAAATATATTCACTTCACAATATTTCACATACTACACATGCCATTAGTTCCTCCAAATGAACAAAGATTAGCTTGATCTGTAGAACACAAATTTGAGTGTACCATGTGACCCTGATTTTGATTGACACCT
The DNA here is from genome assembly GCA_007258455.2 of Sequoia sempervirens. Classification (NCBI taxonomy): domain Eukaryota; kingdom Viridiplantae; phylum Streptophyta; class Pinopsida; order Cupressales; family Cupressaceae; genus Sequoia; species Sequoia sempervirens. Next base: position 11,242 of record VDFB02281917.1, read on the forward strand.
TACTAACACACTTAAACATAGATATTAGTTCATTACATACAATTATTATAGCCGAAGCACCAATAAGTAAAAAACATATTTTGCGTATATAAACTATACATTTCTAATTAAATAGTCTATGACATTCATATTTAACATAAAATTATTTACACATTTCTTATCTATCATCACATTGATCATCATAGAAACATTTCAAATGTTTTCCAAATAACCATTTTCTAGAATATGAAAATATGAATCAACATATGCATATGCACAATGACTAGTGAATCATATTCATCACATAATTCAAATGGTCATGATAATCACATTTGACAATATTGAAATTCACTAAGAACATAATTTATAATCATAGTATTAGAATCATTCATCAACTTGTAACGTATCTTAATTTATCATTAAATATAAACTCATCACTTCAATTACTCATGTGAATCTCATACAAAGTAAAATAACCAAATTTAATCAACCAATTAGAAAATATCATCCAAACATGTTCTAGATCAATATGTACAGCCTATCAACAATTGATAAGCTCAAGTCTAATAAGCTCAAAGTTTTTGGTAAGGCACCTCAAACATAATTCCCAAGATTGAAAAAATAAATTAGTGCATACTAAAATATTGGTTCTATAAAGCATAGGGATTGTAAATAAAGCAGTCATAGATTTTATGCAAACACCAAAAGGTCATTCTCCTTGATGTCTTTTAATTTAAAAAAATGCTTATACAAGAGATTCATGTAATTACCACAACATGCATGTTGTCCATCAAAAATTCTACTAGGATCTTTGAAGCCTTCTTTTCACAAGTCATCTTTACAGAAACCCATCCCACATTCAACCATATTGCAACTAAGTTCAACCTCTATTTCATGTTCAAATGTTATATGACTGATATGAGATTCTATGTTATACTCCTCATCTTCAATTTAGATTTCTTGCTTCTCACAATTTCCTTTGAGTCTTTTAGTATTTGAATACCTCCATGGTGGTTTAATTGTAGCTAAATACTTGTCCCTATCATGAATATTATCTTCATTTCCCATTCTTGACTATTTATCTACAACTAGTGTTTTATTATTACCGCACTTGAAGAGACACCACCTTACATTAATGAAAATTTTAGATAAATTTTAACATCTCTTACCGTAGCATATGTAGACACAACTATAGAATAATAAGACCATTGTATCATCAAGGCACCCATCTAGTATCCAATCTCACTATGTCCTTGCCAATTAGTACATTACCTCAGGCCAAATCACCATACAATCTCAGTACTATTCAACCTATTGAAGGTTTTTCCCTACTGAGGTTGATTTTTGAACATTCTAGGTGCGTGAAATTCCAAAATATAGAATATAAAAATGAATATTAAATTTAAATATTTTGTCAGGTGCATTTAAAATAAATTTTAATATTAAACTTAGTATTTATAGTAACTTTTTACAAATTTGTAAACCACCTATTGAACCAAAGCATTGATAACTTCATCATGTTGACTCAATTTTTGGTGTCATTTTATTCGTGTTAATACTAGCTCCATCCTCTTTACAAGGATATATTTCCCTTACCACATTATTTTTTGAAATAATCCTTTGGAGAGCATTTTCACAACTTTTGTTTGAATCTCACAATCGTGAATTAACCTTTCTATTTTTGTCTCCTATAAATTACTGAAACATATGCGTAGACAAATATTCACCCTTATTTCTTGCTAGCCTATTTTCTCTTCATATCATTGTTCTCTCAATTTAAAAAATCCTATATTCACTATTCTAATTTTTGAACTAGCATACATTTTATCTTGTAGTATTATGTGATTTCCAAACATGATGATTTTGTAGGATTGTGGTACCTAATGCTATTGTTTTGTAGGTTCTCGGTCTAGGAGCATCACCCCTCCACCTAAAGAAATTATATGTCATCTCCTTCTAGATATCCTATTACCTATATTCACATTCAACATTTCATTTATGTACTTAAAACATAGCCTATGACCTAGTGTTATCAACTTGCTAAAGTTGAGGCAAAAAGTAATGAAAAAATTACATACCCTTAGAATTTCAAGTTGTATTTTGAACTTGCTTAAACTTATATTCTTGAACCATGTAGATATCTCTCAACACATGTTGAATACACAAGACAATTGAGAGGGGGGTGAATTAGTTGTACTTTAAAGCATTAAAACCCTCTTTAACATTTAGATCTACATTAGTCCATAAACCCTTAACAACCATTAAACCTTTATCTGCATTATTATAATGTTAACATGAGAAATAATAATACAAACGCATGAGAACAACATATTTACGTGGAAAAAATAAGAAGGGAAAAACCATGGTGAGGATTAGCTCACAATATAATGTAATTGCAACATCAGATATAATAGGTTCATTGCCCAAAAGAATAGAAGGGATCATAGCCAGAATTGTTGGCGTTTCAATTTGCACCTCTGGAATGTGAATTAGGAATAAACAACTATGTACAGTAACTTGCTCTTCAAATTAGGAGGGGAAGCTCCCTTTTTGCTAATGTTGTTTAAAAGAAAGTAAACTAAAACTAATTTTCCTATCTTTTGTTTAGCTAAGAGCACAAGGTTATAAAACTCAAGCGTCGTAGCTGAGATTTTATGTTTTAGAAGTTCAACTATGACTAAGCCTACTCTAATGGCATTTCTAACTTCTCAAGTAAAGACAAAGCAAGAGAGTTAGAAATGAACAAGAAAGGATTCTCTGACAAAATACTTAGATAATTTCTTCTTCCAACATACATCTACTTACTTTCAATGCAAGATGAAATGGAGATCATATAAGCATGGCACAATAAACGAAAATCTAAGACTTTATATTAGGGAAAAGTAGGCACAAGAATTTATTTTCTCAAATCTTAGGAACAAAGATCACACTTCTGGGACATGGGGATTATAGAAAAATAGGCATA
>VDFB02281918.1:0-28936 GCA_007258455.2 Sequoia sempervirens
TCTTAACTTCTTTTATAACCACCCCGAAAACTAATTTTGAGGAAGGGTTGAGATGATGCCACCTCTTCCCACCACTTTCAAACTACCTCCAAATTTGGTCACTTTTTAAATGGTGGTTTAGGAGGTTAAAAATTAATTAAAAGAGAACTTCCTACACTTCAAAAATCTTATCACTCATAATACAAACACTTAGATACTTAAAAATTAACCAAAATGAATAATAATACTCACTCAAACCCATTTCAAAGTTCGTAATAAAACAACCTAAAATTTTGAATACTTAGATGTACTTAAATTAATTAAAAAGACTTCATTTACCTAGTAAAAAACCTTTTTAAATTCACTAAAAAAGGATTACCATAAAATCAACTTTCAAAAGACCAAACTTCTATACATATTTTCTCACAACCAAATAAATTCACTCTATAAAACATATGGAATTCAAATTTCAAATATATTCACTTCACAATATTTCACATACTACACATGCCATTAGTTCCTCCAAATGAACAAAGATTAGCTTGATCTGTAGAACACAAATTTGAGTGTACCATGTGACCCTGATTTTGATTGACACCTTACTAACACACTTAAACATAGATATTAGTTCATTACATACAATTATTATAGCCGAAGCACCAATAAGTAAAAAACATATTTTGCGTATATAAACTATACATTTCTAATTAAATAGTCTATTACATTCATATTTAACATAAAATTATTTACACATTTCTTATCTATCATCACATTGATCATCATAGAAACATTTCAAATGTTTTCCAAATAACCATTTTCTAGAATATGAAAATATGAATCAACATATGCATATGCACAATGACTAGTGAATCATATTCATCACATAATTCAAATGGTCATGATAATCACATTTGACAATATTGAAATTCACTAAGAACATAATTTATAATCATAGTATTAGAATCATTCATCAACTTGTAACGTATCTTAATTTATCATTAAATATAAACTCATCACTTCAATTACTCATGTGAATCTCATAGAAAGTAAAATAACCAAATTTAATCAACCAATTAGAAAATATCATCCAAACATGTTCTAGATCAATATGTACAGCCTATCAACAATCGATAAGCTCAAGTCTAATAAGCTCAAAGTTTTTGGTAAGGCACCTCAAACATAATTCCCAAGATTGAAAAAATAAATTAGTGCATACTAAAATATTGGTTCTATAAAGCATAGGGATTGTAAATAAAGCAGTCATAGATTTTATGCAAACACCAAAAGGTCATTCTCCTTGATGTCTTTTAATTTAAAAAAATGCTTATACAAGAGATTCATGTAATTACCACAACATGCATGTTGTCCATCAAAAGTTCTACTAGGATCTTTGTAGCCTTCTTTTCACAAGTCATCTTTACAGAAACCCATCCCACATTCAACCATATTGCAACTAAGTTCAACCTCTATTTCATGTTCAAATGTTATATGACTAATATGAGATTCTATGTTATACTCCTCATCTTCAATTTAGATTTCTTGCTTCTCACAATTTCCTTTGAGTCTTTTAGTATTTGAATACCTCCATGGTGGTTTAATTGTAGCTAAATACTTGTCCCTATCATGAATATTATCTTCATTTCCCATTCTTGACTATTTATCTACAACTAGTGTTTTATTATTACCGCACTTGAAGAGACACCACCTTACATTAATGAAAATTTTAGATAAATTTTAACATCTCTTACCGTAGCATATGTAGACACAACTATAGAATAATAAGACCATTGTATCATCAAGGCACCCATCTAGTATCCAATCTCACTATGTCCTTGCCAATTAGTACATTACCTCAGGCCAAATCACCATACAATCTCAGTACTATTCAACCTATTGAAGGTTTTTCCCTAGTGAGGTTGATTTTTGAACATTCTAGGTGCGTGAAATTCCAAAATATAGAATATAAAAATGAATATTAAATTTAAATATTTTGTCAGGTGCATTTAAAATAAATTTTAATATTAAACTTAGTATTTATAGTAACTTTTTACAAATTTGTAAACCACCTATTGAACCAAAGCATTGATAACTTCATCATGTTGACTCAATTTTTGGTGTCATTTTATTCGTGTTAATACTAGCTCCATCCTCTTTACAAGGATATATTTCCCTTACCACATTATTTTTTGAAATAATCCTTTGGAGAGCATTTTCACAACTTTTGTTTGAATCTCACAATCGTGAATTAACCTTTCTATTTTTGTCTCCTATAAATTACTGAAACATATGCATAGACAAATATTCACCCTTATTTCTTGCTAGCCTATTTTCTCTTCATATCATTGTTCTCTCAATTTAAAAAATCCTATATTCACTATTCTAATTTTTGAACTAGCATATATTTTATCTTGTAGTATTATGTGATTTCCAAACATGATGATTTTGTAGGATTGTGGTACCTAATGCTATTGTTTTGTAGGTTCTCGGTCTAGGAGCATCACCCCTCCACCTAAAGAAATTATATGTCATCTCCTTCTAGATATCCTATTACCTATATTCACATTCAACATTTCATTTATGTACTTAAAACATAGCCTATGACCTAGTGTTATCAACTTGCTAAAGTTGAGGCAAAAAGTAATGAAAAAATTACATACCCTTAGAATTTCAAGTTGTATTTTGAACTTGCTTAAACTTATATTCTTGAACCATGTAGATATCTCTCAACACATGTTGAATACACAAGACAATTGAGAGGGGGGTGAATTAGTTGTACTTTAAAGCATTAAAACCCTCTTTAACATTTAGATCTACATTAGTCCATAAACCCTTAACAACCATTAAACCTTTATCTGCATTATTATAATGTTAACATGAGAAATAATAATACAAACGCATGAGAACAACATATTTACGTGGAAAAAATAAGAAGGGAAAAACCATGGTGAGGATTAGCTCACAATATAATGTAATTGCAACATCAGATATAATAGGTTCATTGCCCAAAAGAATAGAAGGGATCATAGCTAGAATTGTTGGCGTTTCAATTTGCACCTCTGGAATGTGAATTAGGAATAAACAACTATGTATAGTAACTTGCTCTTCAAATTAGGAGGGGAAGCTCCCTTTTTGCTAATGTTGTTTAAAAGAAAGTAAACTAAAACTAATTTTCCTATCTTTTGTTCAGCTAAGAGCACAAGGTTATAAAACTCAAGCGTCGTAGCTGAGATTTTATGTTTTAGAAGTTCAACTATGACTAAGCCTACTCTAATGGCATTTCTAACTTCTCAAGTAAAGACAAAGCAAGAGAGTTAGAAATGAACAAGAAAGGATTCTCTGACAAAATACTTAGATAATTTCTTCTTCCAACATACATCTACTTACTTTCAATGCAAGATGAAATGGAGATCATATAAGCATGGCACAATAAACGAAAATCTAAGACTTTATATTAGGGAAAAGTAGGCACAAGAATTTATTTTCTCAAATCTTAGGAACAAAGATCACACTTCTGGGACATGGGGATTATAGAAAAATAGGCATACAGTTTAGCGATCAACCATAACACATTGACACAAGACACAAGAACTGAGCAATAACTTGTAGCTAAAGAGGCATGCAAAATTGTTCTTACACAAAGTGAACTGGCACTGAATAACAACTTGTTGCATTGCAGGCTTGCAACTTGCTATCACAATAACCGTTAAGAAAAATAATGAGCAAACACTGTTATTTATAAACAAGCAAGAGGTAGGGAACCCTACAATCCCCTTGCTTTTACAACTTAGCTTGCCAACATGCAAGCGCTTTATTTCTAAAACTAAAGAAGATAAACATCTAACCACCTAAGAAAGCATTAAAAATAGGAAATGCCAACTATTACAAATTGTTTTCCTTCTCTTCTTCAAAGAGTGGATAACAATTGAGACAAGAATAGAAAGAAAGCTGGAAGAAAGCTTCTAGATGATTGTTGCTTTAAATCTCGGTCACATCTACCAAAAATTTAATTTGTTTCTTGATTTTAAGTCGAGGGTGCTGTTGAAAGTAGAATGTTGTTTTTCCTTGAAAAATCAATTTCTCCAAAAAAAGAGCTGGAACCTGGGTTTTGTAGAAAATCACATTCCAGAGAAACCCAGATGCTCAAAAACTGAAAAAGCTATTTTTTTCCTGAAAAAGTGGCCAGAAAGCAGTTTCTAGAAGGAAAAGCTTCTTAATGTTGAAGAGGATGAAAAAGCAGAGAGACCCATGTGATCATAAATGAAAAAAGTTAAGTGGTTGTTTTGAAAAAGCAATGCCCTAGAAGTTTGGAGCACTAAAAAGCGTTCCTCTTTGTTCATTGATCTTGAAACCACAAAGAACACCGAAAAAGCATGTCATTTGGGTCTTCAAATATTCATTGAGAGAAAAGGGAAAATCTTCTTGCTCTTGACACCAACCTACAAAAAGTGAATAATGAAATCCAAAGCCTTCTTAAATAGGTTTTTAGGATAAAAAATGCTTTATTCCCCAGCTTTAAAACTTCTTGAAGCCAATCTTGAGCTTGTGCATTGAATGTGGACACTGTTTGGAATGCTGAAGGATGAAATTTGAAATTTTGACTAAGGAATGGATTCTTGGGCTCCTCTCTTGGAATGGGGCGCTTTTGTTTGGAAGACTTAGCCAAATTTTCACCATTTTCAACATTTTTCTTGATTTTAACCTTCGCTTGATTTCAATTTCTAAGTGCTCGGTGAATCCTATGACTTGGCGGAATGATCCATCATGGAGCTTGATCAAATTTGACAAAGTTTGTTTGGAGGCAACTTTTGACAAAGACTCCATCTTAACCTTCAAAATCATGGGTGCCTATCTCCTCCTGAGGTGCCCATCATTACTAGTGTTAGCCATTTTTCTTCAGTTTTTATCTCATGTTTTCTTGATCTTTTGATGATTTTGTAATTTTGGATGATCCAGGAGTTTGACAAGCTATTGGTTGCACTTGTTGGATAGCCTGATGAATTCTAAAGGGGGTTCTTTGGAGGCTACATCTCCTAAAAGCTACATCTTGGGGGGTCAAAAGCTTGGGCACCCCTAGCTAGCTAAGGCACCCAACTCCTCCATAGTTAGAATTTATTTTGAGATTTTCAACTTTTCCTTTGACTTCTTCATTTTGCTCAATTTCAGCCTTCTATTCCACCTTCGATATCCAATGATTGTAAACTATGATTGACTTGTTGATGGTTTCGTTGGAAAGCTACTTCAAATCCGAGGAAGTCATGCTTGAGGTGTCGACTGCAATTTTATCCATTTAGGCCTCCAAAATTTTGGGCGCCTATCTCCTTCAGGGGTGCTCATTTCCTCTAGACTTAGCCATTTTCACTTGATTTTCATTCTTCAAAGTTGAACTTTCATTTTATACCTTCAGCTTGATCTAAATTTTTTGGTGATTGACAAGTCTAATGATCTAACGAAGACATCCACTATGAAATTGGAAGGATCTTGAAGACAATGATCACATTTGCAAACCCTAATTGCTAGATTAAACCTCTCAAAAGGTTGTGTGTCCCTAGACAGCTGGGGCGCCCAAAGTTCCCAGACTTAGATTATTTTCTAAGTTTTCATGGTTTGCATTTTGCCATCTGGTTGAAACTCCTTCGATCAATCCGTGATTCAGGATGACTGGGTGATCTGATGACTACACCACTGGACTCACTATAGAGCTGAGAATAATTTGAACAACATTGTCTGGGAGCACAAACCCTAATTTCACCATTTGATGCCCTGAAAAGTTGGGTGCCTATCTCCTTCTGGGGCGCCCATGGCTTCCAGACTTAGTTTTTATTCTGCAATTTTCACCTTTCTCCTTCGTCCCACATGCTTGCCTTTGCCTTGCTTGCTGAAGATGAAAATTTTTCTAAGGCATGAGTGTTTGGGCACCTAGACTAAGCTGGGGTGCCTGAAGCTTGCAGACTTAGTCAAAATTTGGCATTTTTCAACTTTCACAGCCTCCTTCTTCCACTCTTCATTCTACGTGCACGTCCATCATTTCTCATCTTCTGTTTAGTGCTTGAATGATTGAATCTGACACTTGGCAGCGGGCTGACCTCCATTAATGGCCTTGGAGCTCCTGAAAAGCTTATGTAAAAGTAGAATAGACCCATTAGGGAAAAATTGATCCTTTTGTGATTATGACTGCATCAGCCTGATGAGGAAGTATTTTTGACCAATCAAAATCAGTTTGAACCCTAACTACCAAAATTTCTATTTTTAGAAAATTTTGCTAGCATCCATTTCAAAAGAATCCCAGAAAACCCAGAAAATAGTTCTATTTTTAGAAAGTTTCTAAAAAAATAGCATTTTTCCTAAAAAGTAGGGCCAAAAAACTGAGATCTGGGTTTTGTAGACTTGGTCACTTTGAGCAGACCGAAATCGTTAGAATTATAAAATTTTAAGTTTTTGCCCCTCATGAAAGACATGCAAACCCCAATTTTGAGCTTTTTGACAAGTTTGACAAGACTTTTAACCATTTCTGCAAAATGCCTAAGTGTAGCAAAAGTTTTAATTTGGGGTACAGTAAGATTACGAAAAAAAAGAAAAGAAGAATGTTGCAATGATAAATCCATCTCAAAGCAATAGAAAGTTCCACCACAAAATCACCAACACATTTGCAACCTCTTTGAAAAATGTAGAAACCTTTTGTTCACTACTTCTAGTAGTCTAACACATTAAAGTTTGTATTGCATTTCACACTTTCGCACTTCACCACTTTGTACTTCACATCACACTGGCCATTACATACTTCTCCATCAATTCAACACTTATTTATATCATCCTCAACCTTGAAAACAATCTCCAAGGTTGGCTATACAACTGAACCGTGCAAATTCAAATTAGGTCGGCACTAAGCATTCTCGCGGTGGAAAGGAATGAAAGTAGACCACAACACACCTTAACTTGGATCCAAATAATATATATACAACATGCCACGCTTCCAAAAACACAAAAGCATTTCCATAATTAGTGTAAACACCCAAGGTCAACTGAACCTATGTAAACACCATTAAGCATTGTTGTACACGATTCCTTAGATCCAAAGAAAACTCATGGACAACATACATCACTTGAACACAATCTGAAATATTCTATAAGACCCTAAAATTCTACAAATTCCTTCGCAACAACTTTCACCTGAAGAACATACTCATCATGTACACCTAGTTAACCTTCCACATACTATAACACATGAATCCAACCTTGTGGAGCACTAGACTTCGAACAACTTAGATTGAAGATAGATATGATCAATATAAGCACACTCTCAGATCTGCAAGACTAGAAACCTTACTACAGAGAAATTCAAAGCAAAACCATTTCTCCTAGGCACAACTACAATACATTGTTCACCTACTAGTGAACACAACTTTATCTGCACAATGATCCAGAACCTAAAACTCTAGATATAACATCTCTTAACACCTCTGATCACCATATTCGAAATGCACAGGCATGACATAAATCATGAATAAATGTAGAGAAAAACCATAACACTACTCTGCTACATTGAACACCTCTCCAACACCCTATTTTCTCTTTTCTTCCTCATCACAACCACACCAATTGCAACATAGCAACTGAACCATACACATGCTTATCAAAGCAACACTAGAGGTTGACACCGATAATACTACTAATGACAACATAATGCAACAAATCAAAGCATCACCAAGGTTGACATCAATGCATCAACAACATAGATCTCTTGACATCAATGACAACACAAACTTTAAATACTTGCAACAACACATACCTTGTCCTATTGCCCTTACACCAAGGTTCTCCTAGATTTTGGATAACAAATCACTTTTATTTGTGTTGTAGCAACACATGTCAAATTCTATAGAATTTCATTACATGAAAGTGATACACAAATGTTTGTACAACATGTTGGAATCCCAAGAGTTTTTCAGTTGCAAACACTGGTTTCCCACTCAAATTCTTCTTGAAACATGTTGTAGCATCCACTTAGTGGTGTAACATTCTATACTTTCGTATCTTATCAAATATAATTCTCTATTTAAAAACATTTTATTCTCTTGGTACTGTAGTGATCTATGCTTACATACACAACCAAAATAGGTTGCTAGAAATTACAACAATTCCAAAATAACAAATGTGTTAGCCCATAGACACTTTTTTAATAAATCACAAACCAACACTGATTCAATTCATCTCAAAATTTATCAAAACTTCAATCAATCACAAATAAAACTAATGTTGAAACCACAAAACTTAATTACATAATGTGGTGAAATGCATTCATTTTTCCTTATCGAAGATTATGAAACACATGATTTATCTCATTTTTATATTTCCTAATGTATACTAGGTTGGTTATATTCTATAAAACCTTCTTATAAGTTTGAGAGGTCACAATGAGCATTGATGCTACTTTCACTCTTTAGGCAAGTCATTTCACATTATATTTGTGCTTCATTTCTAAAACTATGTTTTAAACTTATCACTTGACACAAAGCACATCTTCTATAGTTTATACAGTTTTCAATACCTTACTTTGTACAACTTCTAACTTCTACCTTCATTTCCTTCAAGATACCCTTTCTCACTCGGATTTCCTCTTTAAATCTAGAAAAATCTAAATCTTTAAATTTCCCTCTTTCATGTTCATAGAGTTAGACCAATCCTCTCTTTACTCTCATCTCCTGACACCCTATATAATTATAGTGATCTCTAACTTCATTAACCCAAGCACTCCACTATCACACACCACCTTAGTGATATGTTTATTAATAGGGTTTTTGGAAGTTGCAATCCTTTTACACACCACAAAATATTGACACTAAGGGATTACAAACTCCCAAATTCGCCTAGTGTATATTCTAACACAAATACACCAACTAAGATACTAAGGTAGTTTCTTGGTAGGGTTAACTAGTTGCCTACATACCCACTCGCAAATTTATATTTTACACAAAACATCTTAGTTTTCTTTGATAAAATTAGTGAGCCCTTTTTCAATTAAATCCCCAAAGTTTTGTTATGTCAAAATTTCTATTAAACTTTTCAATTAAATCCCCCAAGTCTTCTTGTTTTTCAATTTTCAGCTAAGGCTTTGAATGCCTTAAACTCTTAAAATGCTTCATCTTTTGCTTTTAAAAAGATAGCCCATGTCATCGTAGATTAATCGTCAATTAGCAACATAAAATAGTTCTCACCTTGCAATATTTTTGTTCTTGTTGGCCCACGAAGGTCTATATGGATAGTTTCCAAGGGTTTTGATTGTGAATAATGCTTCAATTTGAAACTTGCCCATGTTGGCACTGTTTATAGATAGTATTTGAAGGCTTTGCAATAGTCAACATATCTATCAAAGCCTACACTATGCTAATTTTTACTAGATTATCAAAGTTAGAATGTCCCATCCTTCTGTGCCATAACTAACTTGTATCTTCTTGCACCCTGTAGCACGTTTCTCCTTTGATTTCACTAAGAATGTGAATATTGTTTATAGTTCTATTTTTATCAGTGACTAGATTTACTGTACTTAATTTTTTGATTTCACATCCTTCAACATGGAATGTGAGTGTTTGCTTGTTCACACGTTTGACTAACACTTAGAAGATTATGCTTGAACCCTTCAATATATAGAACATTTTTAGTTTTTTTTTTCCATTGTCAAGGCTAAGAGCACCTTTTCCTATTATCCTCACTGTAGCACACAACTACTTGTATAAAGATGTGCTTTGTGTCCAAAGTTGTTGCACTTATAACAAATAACATTATAATCCACTAAAGGAGAAAACGAATTATAGCTCCTATTTGAGAATACATGAGGACTTCTATTTTTGTTGCAAACAAAGTTATTTCTTAGACGTGCCCTACAATATATTGTTTTATTCAACCAAAGTGATTACACAAATACAATAACCAAAGAAATAATGTTGGAACTTGGTCATGTGCATTTTCCTTGGAGGAAAGGTCTTTCTATATTTTTCATTTTATCTCTTGGAGGAGTGCTTGCTTTTTGTGGGAAATGTGTTAGAATGCACAAGACAACTGAGAGAGGGGGTAAATTAGTTGTATACTTTGAAAAAATTAGAAACCCTCATTCACCATTAACCCTTAACTTGCATTAACATAATGTGAACATGTAAAGCAGTAATGCAAACACATTAAACACATAAGAACACCAAATTTACGTGGAAAATCCAAGAAGGGAAAAACCATGGTGAGGATTAGTCACTAAAATATGAATTGCAACATCGAATACAATAAGGCTCATTGCCAAGGGCTCACTACCCAAAAAGATATAAAAAGACTCACTACCCATGGCTCACTGCCAAAGGACTCATTGTCTATAAGAAAGAAAAAATAAGTGATGACTCACTTCCAATTTGAACTGCTAACAATGCATCACATATGTCAAAGGTACAGTTCCACTTAAACACAAACAACACATCAAACAATTTGAAATGTAAACACCTTTTACTCATTGTATTAGGAAGTCATAAGCATTAAAGCTCGCTCTCATATCAATACACTTGATCACTTTCACATCACACACTCTTTCACACTACATCCATAAAACAATTCACCTTGCATTTATACCCTTCGCACCCTAAAACAATTTCAATTAGGTTGTCCTTAATGAAACATATACATCTACCATGTAACACCAAATAGGTCAGCACCAAACACTTCCACAATATAAAGAAGTGAAGCCAAACCACTCCATTACTTAATTGGTATGTAAATCTACACAAACACGCTTCTAAACACTTCCTCAATCAACAATTAGTGTTAGCACTTTAAGTCAACCAAACTTGCACTAACAAGCAACACAAATCACACCTCTCAAGGTTTAGAAACATCTCTTAGAAAATGCAACAACACTCCATGCTATTCATAGAACATCTCAGAATACTCCAGCATCATTAGAATATTTTGCACAACCACTCCAACCACCTGAAGCTCAAGAATACTTTCATTTTGTGCAACCAGAGATACTATCACAAACATCCAACACATCAGAAAACCTTGTAGAACAACTCATTAGTTGAAACTTCAAGGGAAGGTAGATACACATATGATAAGCATGTTCCTAGATCTGCAACACCAGAAACTTCACTGCGGAGAAATGCAGAGCAATCTTATTTCTCCTAGACAACACTGCTTCACAGTTCACGTGCATTGGTGAACACGACTTCTTCTGCCACATCATCTAGAACCTGAAACTCTAGATATAACATGTTTGAATACCTTGACCATCACATCCAAACCACATGGGCATATCTTACACCATGAAGAAATATAGAGCAAAACACTGAACACCACTCTGTCACACTAAACTCTCTTTTATTCAAATTTTCTCAAAAGAACTTAGAAACCAAGCATCACAAACACCAACTTAACATCTTCAACACCTTCTTTATATCATCAACCACACAAGAGGTTGATATCCACAAGCATATACTCAAATAACATAACTCTGAAAAGAAATAAAAATAAACAAGGTATTCTTATGTGTTAATGGGATATTGAAATAATTCTCATAAGATAGAGGCATGTTAAAGCTAAACTCATGACATCACAAAAGGTAGGATGATAGTCTTTATATATTATGATACTTAGGAAGCTGAACATTTTTGCTACATAATGGTTTGATTTGATTGAATAGATTTACTTTTATTCATAGTAGAGCACATACAATGAAGAATGGTTTATGATGGATTTGATTCATTAACGTATTGTAACACTGATCTTATTGATCTCTAAATGTAATGTTATCACATATATAAAGAATAAAGGTAAGGCTTTGATTTATTTGAATGTTTTGGATTAATAAGGAAATATGGACTCTTTTAGATACGTTTTAGTAGTTGGTAAATCATCTAGTGTTAATGAGACATTGATTTTTTAGTTGACTAGTTATGATCACAAAAAAATTACTTTTTTTCGTATATGTAAAACTAAAATGGTTTAGAATAATTAAGATTAAAGTAATTATTTGACATTACGAATATAAGATATTTTTTCTAGAAATAACTTCTTAGGATATTTTATATGGCCAAGGTTTAGAGCTATACATGGTGTTAGGTAATTGAGTTCAACTTGTATTAGATTTAACCATGTTATTAGTGTCTTTGGTTTAAGGCAATATTTAGTATGTGGCATCAATTGGCTAAGCCATTTCATGGGGTTATAATTATTGCAATTTTACTTGAGTTTGACAAGGTTATCATTATTGTTAGGTGTTGTATTTGATGGAGTTATAGAGCTAAAATATGATGGGGTATTTATTGTGCAGACGTAGTGATAGTATGATAACTTAAAAAGAAGGATGTGTGCCATCACTTGTTTTAACTCTAGGAAAAATATCCAATCTTTGGGTTTTCATTTGAGAAGAATCTAAATGTGATATAGAGAATTAAATTATAGTAAACAAATATCTTATCCAGTAGTTACCTCTAAGACACTAGACATTGGATTAGAATATTCATTTCAAATGCTTTGGAGTAGCAAATTTCAAGGAGCTATAAATTGATTGAATTATAATTTCAGGTCTAGGGAATAAGATCATGTGTTCATAGATATTATAGTTTTTGGAGTTTAAATTTTTTGGATCCCAAAGAGAGATGGCAAGACAACTTCCATAAATTGGACTTCTTAGACTAAAGGGGTTGTGGAGATATTCAAGTGCTCAAACTTATTAAAGTACATACTTTTATACTTAAAGAAAATCTTTTTTTTTTAATTGTAGAAAAGGTATTTCAAGTTGAGAATTGTGAAAAAAATATTTGTAGTTTCTTGAAAAATATTAGAGAATAAAATATTGAAATGAAAGAAAAAAATTTAATCAACAAGACTTTGGGGATTCCATCGAAAAGGGTATCGCTAATCTTTATAACAAAAAATAGGTTGTTTTGTGTAATATATAAATTTGAGGGTTGGGGGGGTAGGGGGATATTGGTTGATTCTATTAGTAAGATTCCTTAGTCCCTTAGGTGGTGTTTTTATGTTTGAAAATATGGTAGGTGAGATTAGGAGTTTGTGATCCCTTGGCTTTCGTGTTCTATGGTGTGTGAAAGGCTTACAATTATCGAAAACCCTTGGAATAAATATATAACTATGGTGGTGTGTGATAGTAAAGTAGATGAGTCAAGGAGGTTAGAGATCTATATAATTTATTGGGTTTCAAGAGACGAGGCTAAAGATAGGACTGGTTGACAAGTATGGAAGTGAAAGAGGAAATTTGAAGGGTTATGTTTTTCTATATCTAGAGAGGAAACCCAAGTGAGAAAGAAGTATCACGAAAAATACCAAAGTAGAAGTTAGAAGTTATACAAAGTAGGGTATTTACAAGTGTATTGACTATAGAAGATGTGTTTAAGATCAATAGCTAGGTTTAAAATGTAATGTTGGAAATGAAGCAAAAAGAGAATGTAAAATTTCTTCCTTAAAGAGTCAAAGTAAAATGGATGAATTGTAACCTCTCCAACTTAGGAGAAGGTTTTGTAGAGTATACCCAACCAAGTATCAACTAGAAAATATGAATTTTAGATAAATCATGTGTTTAAAAATCTATGATGAAGAAAAGTGAACCCATTTCACCACATTATATAATTAAGTATTGTGGCTTTGACACTAGTTTTGTGCGTGATAAATTGATTAGAGTTTTGGTAAAGTTTTAGATGATTTGGATGTGTGTTAGTTTTTTATTTAGAACATGAGTGCCTATAGTTCTTGATGAACTTTTCCTTTGAATTGGTTCATTGAAATTTGGAGATGGAATCAACATAATTTATTTTTATAAATAATGGCCCACCCTTTATTTATACTTATTTATTACTAGAGGAAACATTCATGTGCTACTCCTTTGATTATCTCAATTCTTTTGTCATATACTTTGTGACTGATTCCATCTAAATGCTTTGTGGGCATGACCTCCACACCTAAAAACATGATTCCTGTGGACCATCTTTCACCACCTCTTCCATATCTATGTTAATGTTTTTGATAATTATTTTATCTACTACACCAGTTACATCTTGATCTTTTATTTTTGCATCATTATTCTATTCTTTTGTGAAATCTATAGTTGAACTTCTCTTGATCCATTAAATAAAAATTATATGCATAATCAGTAAATATTAGTTTAGATACTCAACTATTCCTAGATTGATTATGTTAAACACAAAATAGGCCCAACTACCTTTCCTGGTTATGTTAGTGATGTTGTACAATAATAGACAACTCATAATTCTCCTTACAAGTTACAAACCATACTCTCTAAAAGACAATAATATATTAATAGTCAAAATGAAATTTAAGATCAATAAGGCCTTGGATTAGCTTTTTAGTATGTAAATTAGTAGAATAATTAAGAAAATCTATTCTACTTTTTTAACAATTGTAGTGAGAAGTTCCAATATTCTCATGTTTGTATCCTTTTAATGGAGTGAATTATCAAAATACTATTCCTCTTATTTTTTATTGTCACTATCATTGATTCTAAGATTCATAATACCTCTATATTTTATCTTTGAATACATCCAGCCTTACTTGAATAATGATAATCTTTATAAATATTTGTGTGAGTTGATCAACAATAATGTCTTAACCTCTATACGTCATTTTTGGTAACATTTTCAAATCTGATGTATAGTTTAAATGTTTGATGATCTATTACCAATCAATTCTTCACAAGGATCTTCTACCTACCACTCCCCAAGTTTGCACTCCTCGCTCTTCATCTTTCAGTCTCTAGTCAGGGCCTTTTGGTTTCCTCAAATTTCCACATGTTTCCAATACAAATATGTCATTTCCTTGAGCAAACTATGTTTCTTGCACTCAATTAATTTGCTATATTCCTTATTGGACTCTAAGTTGCATTATAATGAGTTGGCTTGGTTTAGATAGTACAACTTCATGAAAGCTATGGATTAAAATTCTAAAAATTATTGGTGATGGTTCCTAATATTTGTGGAAGGAGTCCTATTGTGCTTTTGAAGGGAAGGTCTATTTAAATCTCTAAAGGATTTGGTGAAGTTTTTAAAACCAACTTCTTTATATGAGACAATTAATTTAATAAAGGTCATCCAAAAGTTCTTCTGAGAGATCTTGAGAATGGTAATCCATGTCACGCTAGAACAAAATAATCTTTGTAGGTACTTTAGACATTAAATACCCCAACATGTAATATTTTACCTCTAAAAATCTCTCAAACAAAAAACATAACTTCGATTTATTGTCATGTCGATTATAGATTCTAAAATATGTGTTAATAATGATAACCTTGAGCTCAAGCTAACTACTGTAAAGCTTGTGCATGTAAGATATCCCTCAAATACTCTAAAGCTTGTGCACACAACGCATTACTAGTGAAAGGCATTTGCTTATTGTGATTAGGAAAATCAAATAGTTGAGACAATATAACAAAAGCTACCAAAACTAATAAGTATAAATCTAATTTTGACTATTAGTTTCATCATAGTAGAGATTTCATTATTCTTCAACTAGTTTTTAATGAAATCAAATCAATTAGATTTTATTTACAAATATGGATACTTGGCGCAAGATTTAGTGTTTTATTCTAGGAACCTGAATGTAGGTTTCATAATTTTAATAGTAAAAATAAAATTAAAGAGTATGAGAAATTAATTTGCTTTAAAATAACGGGTGATTCAAGAAATAGATTCTTTTTACCATGTGTAGGATTGTTTGAACCAAGGAGAATTTGATCAGATTTTATAGACACAAGCACTCATTCTTAGAAAGAATATCAATTCTTGGTCACTCATTTAAGATAAATTTAATCAATCCAAATAACATTTGTGATCTGCGAGATTTTTTCGATATTCACAACATTGAGGGAGGCTAAAATTACAAATAACTTCATGTAATGAAATAGCTTTTTTGAGAATCGATAAGAAGATTTTCATGTAAGCTAAAATGAAGATCGACGTTACAAAGCTACAAATGTACATGAAATTTGTACTCCAAACATCTCTAGATGTGAGATGGAGGAAATTTTCTAGTGTATTATTCTTTCGTTATGAATGATGTCATTAAGCACCTTTGTGGGAACCTTTTTCAATAGATACATTACTATATGAATTTATCTTGCCTCAAATATAATAGCCAAATCTTTAATAGTGAGAGTAAAATTGCATATGATAAAAAATATGATAATAAAAATCAAGTGTTTCTAATACAAGTACTAATTGAAATTGGCATTTATAGTTAATATCTTAAGTTCAAGTTTAGTCCTTCTTAACTGTAGCCCAACAACATTTTCAAATCCACACTATGATTCCAATGATAGGATCCAATTTAACCTTTTTGGTTCATCCTCATCTCAATATCTATTTATATGATGTCTTCTTGAAATTCCAAAAACTATTATCTAAATAATTTAGCTTGTACATTTGGGTTAAAGGCTTAAATTATCTAATGAGACTAGAGTGTAGAATATATCAGCTCATACTCTAGTCTTCAAAGAAAAATTATCATAGTATCTATATACAAAGACAACTTCTAAGTGCTGAGAAATAATACAATCAAAGAATTTAGATAAAAGAATATATATATTAGAAATAAAGTCATTTTTTACTTAGTATTGAGGCTCAAAAGGAAAAGACTATTTTTTAAGTTTCCTAATTAGACTAAGTGCTTAATGTTACCTTTGAATAATTTTAGGGATTCCCCATTATCTCACACAAAAAAATCGCTTAAGGAGTGATAGGCTGTCGTTAGGTCCCATTACTTTAGAATATAATATTCAAATTGTCGACCGGGTAGTGTTCAAGGCAATCTGCAATAGAAGAGTTTCGGAGTATCTCCCTTAGGTTCCTTAACTTTTTAAGAACAACTTTAAATTAATTCTAACTTCAAACTATTTAACTATCAAACTGAAAAGTAATCTATTCCTAAGAAAATAGAAAATACTTGAACTGTAAACATGAGTATACTAATTTAGAAAGCATAATAACTAAGTTAAACAAACATAGAATCAATTTAAACTAAGAAACTGATTATAAGAACATAAAAGCTTATAACAATCCATAAAACATTTTCTTAACAGTCAAAACTCCAATAGTAAGTAACAACAACTACGGAAGTTGAAAGCATAACAAATACCTCAAATCTAAGATTTCATATTAGTGAATTTAAATAACTCTCTACAAAACATCAATATAACAAAAGAAAACACTTATCTACTCCCATCGAGTGGCCAGGTCGTGGGACAACACATTCATTCTCAGCTCACATCCACAACTATTTCAGAAACATCTCTATTAAACATAGTTATCATCCATAACTCATAACTCAGAATTTTAGATAACAATCTCTTTATTTATAAACTTTTGGAAAAACATTATGTTAGCATAACATTACTTTTCACTGTATATGTTACTTCCAGTGACTGTATCTTTTATAGAGAAACTATAACTACATGCTATATTTTAGCTGGTATAGATAACCACTGAAAAATATCTAAAACAGATCTACATATAACTCGTCTATCCTATTACACAGCAGTTAAGAGGCTCAAGTTGAGCCATAAAGTCTTTTATTCAAAAGATAACAGAAATAACATCTTTTAAGAACAACAGCATTTTCGGTCCATCATCCTGAAGTTCCGGAGCATACTTCCAGCATATATCTCTAACTGTTCTGGAGCACATACCAGCTAGATACTTCAATCTGTAACTTGGTTGACTGATTATTATCTACAAAACACTTAAAACAACCCATTAAATTTGTATTGGCAAATTACTTTAAGAAATTAAAAAAAATAAAGTTTATACAAGTTCTTACTAAAATTAAGCAATTATTTCTTCTAAAATTTAATTAATTGGCAGAGGATAGAGATTTGCATATATGAACTAGGTCTTTGTGGTACTATTATGATGAGGTTATTTTTACCTCATCATTTTCTCCCCTTCCTAGTTCCTGGCAGGTCCTCCTATCCCCTGATTATAAATTTTCCCTCTACTCCCTTCTTCATACTTTGCACTGATATCATATAAGTCTTTTGCTGTGTCATCAAAGTTACTAGGGAAATTATGGAAACCTGCATGAAAAGAAACTCCCCTTTTCCATTCATTCAAGACTCTGTCATCTTGATCTGTATTAATATGGAAAGCAAGGGTTGAATATAGAAATAAAGGAGGTTTGTACCTCATTCCTATTCATCTTGTTCTGAGATCTCCTAGAATTTTGGCCAAGGCATCTGCTCTTCTGAAGGACCATCTAAGACCAAGAGGAGGGATCACTTCTCTTTTCTTTAAATATATAGTCAATGGAGTGTATCTCTCTTCTCATGCATGCCAAGCCTTGCCAACCAATTTTTGCCCCTGTTCTATGAAATGATTATAGAAAACCCAAAGGCTATTATCATACCTTTCTTTCATTTTCTCATCCAGCAAAAGAGCTACAAATGTCTTCTTAAAAGCTATTGGTCTACTGTTTGGAGATCTTATCTGAAGTCCTACACTTTTCTCTGCTTGAACATATTCTTTATTTCATTCTTTCCAATGTATTTGATTCCGCATAGTAGACAATAGAGATCTTAATTGTACTTCTCCCACAAAAAGATTAACAAAGAAATTAGTATGCTTCTCTAACAAAAGATCATGGGTAAAGAATTCACAGAGCATATCTTTCTCTTCAAGTTTTGAGTTTGCAAACACTTTAAAAAATTCTTTATCATTCAGTTCATAGGGTTGATCATTGTAAATCCTAAGCAATTTCCATCTAAAACATTGCTCATTCAAAAACATGGAATATAATCTGGATGGCCTTCTACAAGATAAAAGAAATTCAGCTATTTGACAAGCATCCTGTTTCCCCTTATAAGCTTTATGAAATGCTTCTCTTAATAATACCATTTCCATTTTCAATCTGTTATTCTCAATTTGTGCATTCCTGAGGAAATAGCACTGTTCCATCCATTTCATTAATAGTGGAGGAATCTGAATTTGGAACCATTCAGTTACCGTTGGCTCAGTTTGAACTTCTCTAGATTCCATCTTTGGTTTACCAGTGCTTTCCTGTAAGTCCTGCTCTATTTCTACAATCTTACTAAGAGAACTATTCAATTCTTTGTTTTGTCTTTTCCCTTCCTCTTCAAAAGCTGAAAACATGAGCATAAAATTTCCTTTTAAATTATGAATTTCTTTATTTAATTCATCCCTATGTATCCTATTTTCCTTATCACAATTCTGAATTTGTAATTGCAGCTCACTAATAGATGTATCTTTTCCCTGCATTTCCAACTTTAAATCCTAAATTTCTTGATCCCTTTCATCTATTACAGTCTTATACACCATGATTTCCTCTTGTTGTAATTCCATTCTTTCTTTATTTTTATGCAGCTGATTTCTTAACTCTTCTATTTCTAATTTCAATTTTTCAAACTCCATGTTAATATTTTCAGTTTCAACAAGTTCAACAGCTTTATTAATAACTAGAGACAATTCTCCTAACATACTATCATCAATCTCCCTAAAAAGTGGAGATTGTTTCTTTTCTATTTCCTATTTTTCTTGTTCTATAGCTTCCTCTTTAGATACCAAATGAAAATGCACTTCTTCAACATATATTTCTTTTTCTGAGGATTGGTGAATTGACTCCTCAGTTGCTAAATTTCTCTTTTGCTTTTTAGCTTTTGACCTTTTCTCTTTACTTTGTGTTGGGGTTTCTGCAGATCCAGAGGATAATCTTTTACTCCTCAAAGGAGGAGTATCCTGATAATTTAAAATAGTGGGATCACTTAGAAGAATAGTTCTTCTTTTCCTCTTCTTAACAGGGTGAGTATCCACATTTGGACTCATTATCTCTACATCCTCTATCTGGGCCGGAGTTTCAAACTCTTTTTTTCTAAACTCTGGCACTTCCTCACCAACTATGGTGGGAATTTGGGGTTCAAGAGCTCTAGGGTTTTCAGGGGAAGTTGCTCCAGAAGGTGAAGCAACTTGTTTTGAGGATTCTCCTAATTCTATCTTCCTTCCTAATGTAGGCTTATCAAACTTCCCCAAAAAAATTTCCCATTTTCTTTGAGGTTTCTTATGAAAATAATATTTACAAATCAATTGAATTAACCCATGGTGTTTTAATGGTCCTGAACTAGTTTTGTATCTCTCTATTGAAGAATTAATAGAATCATTCAAGAAATCAGGAAAATTAACCCTTAGAGCAGGGTTTTCCTTCCCATTCCGCAAATTTGTTAATATGCAGAATGTTGTTCCTACCACAGTGGCAAGTTGACCTTCACAAGTGAAATATCTAATGATCCATGCAACAGCAGTACCCCAGGGCTCTATGATAGAGGCTCTCTGAAACCCTTTATTCTGTCCCCTAGTACTGACAACTATCATGGGTTGAGGGATCCTATCTAATGAATAATTCTGATAATTTTTGATATGGAATTTGTGTAGTTTCAGATATTTTAATACCAGAATCTTCCAACCTTGAAATAGAAGAGATAATTTTTGAACTCAACTTGAAATGCTTCCCATGCAGAATCACCTGACCATTAGAGTAGCTTTCTGCAAACACATTCACCAGCTTTTCATTATACCCTTCAAATTTCTGGATAAAATCCAACCAACCTACTTCCTCAAACAACCAGGAGATATTACTTAACCCCAACAGCTTTTCTGCAGAGGCCGGCTCAGATTTCTTCTTTGTGTCGCCCATTTTCTTGTCTCTCTTGCTTACCACCCTGCTAAAAAATTCAATAATGCCAAGGACTTGTGCACTGGTATTTTTGAAGATATGATCAGACTGATATCATTTACTCTACTCTTGCCCGGAGCTTACTGTGTAATGATTTAAATTTGCATGAAGGGCCATAAAAAAAGTGGCGTACTTAACAATTAATCACCAAATGGCTCAATTTACTAAATTGGGAAAAGAAAAATCTTGCCACACTATTGAATTTGACACCATTTTCCGACGGTCGTTCATCGATCGCTCGACAAATCTTTGTCGGAAGAGCGACGAAATGGCAAAAATATTTCTGTCATTTTTTTTTGTCGAACGTCTGACGACAAATTAAATGTCGAACTAATGGCCAAGAATCGTCGGTCGACGGCATCATGAAATACCTCAGACATTCGTCAGAATATCAACGAAACCTTTGTGTATCCACCGACAAATTACAGCAGAAGTTCATCGCCAGTTCAACGAAATGGGCAAGCAGTAGCGTCGAAACAACAGCAGACGTTTGTCGCCATTTCAACGAAATGGGCAAGGAGTAGTGTCGAAACAACACCAAACGTTTGTTGAATGTGCAACGAAATATTCAAGTAGTAGCGTCGAAACAACACCAAGAGTTCGTCGACTTTGCGACGAAATTAGCAAGGAGTAGCATCAGAAGAACACCAAAAGTTCATCGCAAGTGCGACGAAATGGTCGAGGAGTAGCATGGTAGCAACGCCTAAAGCTCGTCGAAATTGCGATGAAATGGGCAAGGAGTTACAATGAAATCTTCATCGCAGCTATAGCAACTTCATCGAGCCTTTCTGTTGATTCGTCGGTGGTTTTCGTCGAAATTGCGACGAAGCAACAAATTTTAAAAAAAAAAATATATTCGTGGAAATGTACCATTGTGGAGACTGACGACTGATCATACATATAGACTGCATATTGGTTTGATGCTTCAAATGATGCATTTCTTATATTGAAAATTGCATTACTTTATTGAGCTTCTCTTTGTTTTGAGAATAGTTTAATATTCTCTACTTAACAGGGCCAACCACATGACAGTGGAAGCTCATTTGGCCCTTCCCCCCCATCACATCACTCTCAATTCCCCATACCCAATCATATAACATTAATCATTCATTCATCCATTAATAACATATAACATTCATTCATCCATTAATAAAATATAACATTCATTCATTAACATATAACATTCATTCATCATTCTTTCAGTTTTTACATATTATCAAAAATATGGTTGTCATGATATGATTACAATCACTTTTTTTTTTGTTTCTTTTTGAAAGCTACATAAAGGTGAAGTGGAGTATCGTTTTCTAAATCAATATATGTCCCCCCTTTAGTTGTTCTTCCCTCTACTTGTGATCTTAATGTATGCTTAGTCATCTGCTCATGACGTGGACGCCACTTCAAGGGGGGATCTGCTGCAATAAGAAAGAAATGTTAAACTGATATGTTTTATTATTATTGTTACAAGTATTTCATTAATTAAAAGAACATTAGAGTGGTTCTCTTTACTTGATGGGTCCACATCATGTTCCTAAACTTTTGTTATAGACTCATGCTCAACATGTTAAACACCCTCTAAATCCTAATCTACAGTTGAAACATGAAAGGTTACATTAATTAATACACCAATTGAAATTAAATATGTTTAAGAGAACATGAGGGTGGTCCTCTTTACCTGATGGGGCCACATCATGTTCCTGATCTTCTCTAGCCTGATCATGCTCAACACGTTGATCAAACTATACATGCTCTAAAGTTGAAACATGAAAGGTTACATTAATTAATACACCAATTGCAATTAAATATGTTTAAAAGAACTTTAGAGTGGTCCTCTTTACCTGATGGGGCCACATCATATTCCTATCTTCTCTAGCCTGATCATGCTCAACATGTTGATCACGCCTACATGCTCTAAAGTACCGGATGCACACCATGACCTTCATCTGCACGTTCTACTCCACCCTCACCAGGCTGCATTCCAATGTCATGTGTATTATCATTGCTTGAATGTTTAAAACAAATAGGCATGTAATTACTTTATGGTGGAAATTAATATTGAATAGATTGCACAAGTATTCAATTTTAAATAAACTTTATTGAGTTTATTTACCTGCGTGTCAGATGCAATGGAAGATTGTGTTTTCCCAGTCAAGACTCTTAGGCATTCAGCCATGACTCCATAGCCTTGCTGGAAGGAAATCTTCAAGTCCTCTTCTGTGGGAACTCTGTTGAATTCAAATCCCTACATTTTTGCAGAAGATCATGAATTTTGCTTCTATGGTGTGATAAAACCAAAATTGTTTTCAATTTATTATAATTTGGATGCAATATTTCATTTATTGATACTTACAATTCAGCGGCTAATTTCATATAACCACAAAGCCAAGTTTGTGTTGCCCGTGTTTTTCTAGTCTTTCCTTTGTTTCCTTCGATGTGTCGGAACCTATGAAAAGTTTGAAATAAGTTAGATTATGTAAAAAGAAAGAGTAATCAGTATATAATTACATTGTTGATAGTATCACACATAGCATACTACTTTTTAAAAAAAAATTAATGGCATTTCCATAGCATATAGGCATTGAGAGCATATAAAATTCAGAGTTCAATCCATGAATTATAGAAAATAGATTTTTGTTGGTTATATTCATATCGCTGATTACATTGCACAAAACATACTACAACTGCATAAATATCAGATGGTGACAGTTCCTCTATGCTACCACATTTTTCATACATGTCTACCAAAGCATTTTATCAAACAGTTCATTGCCTTGTTGCTATGGCTAAAAGCCTAAAATAGGTGCTTTCAAACAAGTATGGATGCTTGGAAAATCTATCAAAGCATACTAGTAAGCAATAGCATAGACAAGGAAGTGAACTGTTTCAAAAAATGCCTCAAAGAAATGTGGTCTCATGGTGATGGAATGCCATGACAATCCATAGCAATTTGCTTGTCATGGCATTCGTTATGGCATTCCATCACCATGGACCACATTTTTTTGAAGCATTTTTTCAAATAGTTCACTACCTTTCCTATGCTACCACATTTTTCATACATGCCTACCAAAGCATTTTATCAAACAGTTCAATGCCTTCATGCTATGGCTAAAAAGTAAAAACCTTTTTTCATACATGTCTACCAAAGCATTTTATCAAACAGTTCATTGCCTTGCTGCTATGGCTAAAAGCCTAAAACAGGTGCTTTCAAACAAGCTATGGATGCTTGGAAAAAATCTATCAAAGCATAATAGTAAGCAATAGCATAGAAAGGCAGTGAACTGTTTGAATGCCCCAAAGAAATGTGGTCTCATGGTGATGGAATGCCATGACAATCCATAGCAATTTGCTTGTCATGGCATTCGTTATGGCATTCCATCACCATGAGACCACATTTTTTAAGCATTGTTTTCAAATAGTTCACTACCTTTTCTATGCTACCACATTTTTCTTCATAAACTACTAAAGCATTTTATCAATCGGGCCTAATGCCTTCATGCTATGGCTAAAAGTAAAACCTCAAACAAGCTTTAACAGCTATGGATGCTTGGAAAAATCTACCAAAGCATAATAGTAAGCAATAACATAGATAAGGCAAAGTTGAATTGTTTGAAAAATGCCTGCAGTCGCACCCCATGGTGATGGAATTCCATGACATCCATAGCACTTTCATGGTGGCATTCACAAGTGGCATTCCATCACCATGAGACTACATTTCTTTGAGACATTTTTTCAAGCAGCTTCATCGCCTTTGTCTATGCTACTACATTTTTCATACATGTCTACCAAAGCATTTTATCAAACGCTTCATTGCCTTGCTGTTATGTATAAAAGCCAAAATAAGTTTAAACAAGCTTTTATGGATGCTTGGAAAAAATCTATCAAAGCATAATAGTAAGTGTCGCTTCATGGTCTCATGGTTTTTTGCACTAAAAAAAATAAGCTCAATTTTATTCACGTTTTTTTGCAGATTTTTAACACGTTTTTTTAGCGATTTTGAAGTTTGAAATGGAAAAAAATCATTGACCAAAAAGTTAATGATTTTTTCAAAAAATAAGGGAAAAATTTGTCCAGCCTGCAGTTTTTTTAAAAATCGCGATTAATCAGGATTTTTTGTAGATTTATGCTTCTATATCACATACCTTCCTTGGCCTAGTGGTGTCTTTCCTTTTTTATTTTCAGCCTTCTCCTTTCCATCAGACACCAGGTCCTTCCACTCCCTCTCTGGAATCATGGAGGGACGCTTGTACTTTTTGTTCTTCTCTAAATGTGACCTATATTGGTCACTCGCATACATTAGATAGGTACCAGCTTTCTTAAGGACCTTGGATTGGTTGAATGTTTTATCACCAAACAACACAACTAAACAGTTAATGAGCTCATCTTTTAAATCTTCATTTTGGGCATTCCACCATGTACGTATGGTGGGCCTGAAGAGCTCCAATGTAATATCACTTAGATGTTTATAAAAAACATCATTTCCTACAAAATGATCATGGGATCAATAGTCTAAAAGAGCAATCAATAAGTAAATTTCAATTGGATTATATAGAATAATAATTAAAACATTTTAGCACTGGACCTTCTCTATCTTTATGGGAACGAAATCCTCGCCATACCACAAGTGTGATTCAAGAAATGTTCTTGCATTTAGTAATAAATATTCCAGGAAATGCTACTAAACATCACCGCACTAGTGCCTCTCAGATCCCCGTACATGTCCTCGACGATGTTCTAGTATGTGTTCACGCCAAAGGTGCTAATGTGATGCTCCTCAAGATATGCTGTTTACATTCTGCATTTAGCTAATATAAAAGTATCTGATGATGGGGTCAGATAATGTGATGTATGCATAGAAAGATTAGGATGGACAATTGTACCAACCCTTACTCCTCAGGAAGCACTTACAGTACCCTGATCATGGCCAGGAGCATCATGAGGAGGCAAATAACCCTATAAAAACAACACATATTTTAGTTCATGACATAAAAGAGTACAAAATATAAAACTATGAATGAACTTATGTTATAAGTAAAGACCTCATGACAGCTTACTTGCAAGTTTTGTAATCTCTCTGTCAATACTTTAACCCTCTCTCTTATCTCATCTATTTGAGGCATTTTGAACATCAACTGAGTCATTTCTTCATGGCGTTTTTTCATGAGCTTCTTTATCGTATCGAAAGGGTTTGTTGAATAAGCCATGTCATCATCAGAAAATATGGATTGCACCTCACTATGGATGCTCTCCTCTACTGCTGGTGCCTTTCCCTGATCAGTCGACTGCAACAAGAATATTAAAAACATTATCAAAATTAACCCAAAAAACTTATGAAAAAAACATAATAATAAAACATTTTGCTCATATCTAATTTGTACAATTACAATGAGGTAGAAGCACCTGAAGATACATTGCGATTTGTGCTCTGGGCCAGAGCCTTCTCCGTACGATCAATGTCCCCCTATGACAAAAATTAAATATAAAAAAATATTACCAAAATGAAACTAATAGACTTATGAAAAAAAACATAAGAATAAAATGGTATATTGGATTCATTAATTCGAGGTTGGGTAAAATGGTACATAGTACGTACCACCCCCATAGTAACTGTGTTTGTAACTAAGTAATTCAAATTGTAATCGATTACCAACTCTTCCCTTGTAGTTATTGATTTTATAGCACATACGAATACATGGTTTCCATCGCGTGCTTCAAATATGCAATTGGGTTGCTTATTTGTTGACCCAAGTCGTGTACTGTTTATAAACCCTGCAATATTCCCTGATGCTTTTGGCCTTCTGTCAATGTACATAGCCACTCCTTTATTTTGATCCTTATCTTTTAGTTGTATATAATTTACTGACAATGCATACCTACGCATACTTTGTGTATATCGAACTTGTTGCATCCAATGTTTGTAACTGTAACAGGGTCCAACATACTTCATCAATTCAGTAACTTTGTTGTAATAGACCTTTATGCCGTCCATGCAAAATAGGCCTAAACCATGTAATGATGATGGTGCTATGCGATATATCCTCTCGTTGACACAAAAATCGGTGTTTATTGGAGGAAGTTCCTTGGGTACCCATTGTTTCCATAGATGTTTGTACCTCAAGGGCACCACGACGTCGCCTATGCTCTCATCATCATAAGAACATGACCCCCCTTCAACAAGAAAAAATTCCATGCGTTTACGGAATTTTCTTCTAATCTTTTAACCTCTAGTTGATCTCCCTCTTTTAGACATACTACATGTCTCGCTTTCCTCTTCTCTTCCTGAATTTCCCTCGCTCGAGGAACACAGATCTCACAAATACCTATTTGGTGGTACCTACACTCGTAAGGATGTTGGATGAAGTTCTTTCATGGTGATGTGATCCCAATGTGACATTATGATTAATCTATCATTTCATCGCTAGAATTTCACAAGTTATAAGGTAATCAAGTCTTGATAGATTGCAAGCTATTGTTACTACCGTCCAAATGTGTCCATCACAAATCAAATCTACTTAACATTTTAACTCCCAAACTTTGTAACAAATGTTAAATGTGACTATGGTCCACCAGTTACACAACCAAGGCCTCAAATGTATTCTCTAATTGTAATCAAAGGACTTTTTCTCTTCATTCAAGTAAATAAAATTGAAGGGTAACACCACCAAGTGGTTTATTGGACACCTACATGACTAAAAATAGAAGCAAATTCACATTTAATTTCCATATGTCTAAGTGGTTAATAGGGAGGGTGTGTGTACTAGGCCTGGTTAAGTCATCATAAGTTTACGCTTTGGCAATAAATTTTTTTTAAGTCATATTAAATCTTCCTATGTCCAATTGCTAGGAGATTTTTGGTATGTTTTAAGGTAGGATGATTGATGAAAGAGCCCAAAGACTAGCCTTTCTCCATTGTATCCAAGTACACATAGCAGTGGTCTTCTCTTATACGGTTGGACATGATTTAAAGAACTTAGCTAGGAATTATTCATTTAACCTAAGGTTTTCTCATAATGCCATCATTGGAAAAGTATGATCAAATTCTTCTATTATGAAGAATTGGTCTATGTGCCTCTAGTAATCACTATAAATGCTTGTAAGGATAAATTGACTAATTGCATCAGGTAGGAGAGAATCAACTTTGAGTTCTTAAAAGATTATATTCCTCTATTCATAATTTTTAAGGGTTGTGAGAGGTTATCACTACCAAGAAGGAGGTGACCTTTCCTCTTTTATTCTTTTACAATTTTCATTATTCTTATTTATTTTACACTTACATTTACAATTACACATACATATGCATTTACTGTTTTCATTTATTTCTCATGTAGTTTAATAGTTTGATCGATTTCATAGTATATGTGTTGAAGACTTTAGAATTTCAATTAAATTAATTTATGGATATGTTGTATCTATAACACTACAAAACCATATGCTCTTTACATTTACACTTGCATTTAGAAATACACATTTATATACATAGATATGGATTTCTTTAATGATATGTTGCATTTATTGTTTTAGGAGAGCATCCAATAATTGCATTTACATTTACATTTAAAAATACATATACATACACACATATATATATGTGTGTGTGTGTGTGTGTCTGTGTGTGTATGTATATCATTTATATTTAGTGTTCAGAAACAACCCATTAGGTTTGCACATGGGTAAAAATTCATAAAATCAAATCTCCCATACATGTTTTGTTGAAAACTATGCCCTATTCATGCATCCTACAATTACAACAGTATCCACGGGGCCTCTTACACAAGCTACAGTAATCACAAAAAGTGTGAGAGCCACTTTATATCATGTTTGGACTACAAAACCCTAAAAAACAAGGTAACTCATATTATCATTTGTTGGTGAGTTGTATGGACAAAATCATTAGCACCATCTCATTCTTGGAGTCTTTTGAAAGAGAAGTGAATCAGGTGGCATTTAAGTACAAACCTTATAGTGTCAATGTGAATGAGGTGATCAATTTTGATTGGCCAACTGATGAAGAGAACAAGGTGGTCCAATTGGCTGGTGACACGTGTGCTTTCTAGCCCGATGCTTGTTTGCTCCTCCTTTTTCTATAAGAAGGATTTCAAGGCCAGAAGTACGGTTTAGCAAGTTATATATCTTTGGTCGAGTCTAGATGAAGTTGCAAAGCAAATTGTAAAGTCTGATGGTTTTAGGGAAAATGCTATTTAGGTTTTGAGTCATTCTGTAG